>PQWD01010666.1:0-108114 GCA_019425675.1 Leucinodes orbonalis
AATATTAATGCAACCTATGCAGGACTGGTTTCGTCTTTACTAATAAACAGTCTTGTTAAAGCATGACTTGCAAGAAACGTTGGAAATTACTAAATACCTTAATCTTATTATAAAAAAGCTTTAACTGTTTTCGAAATAGTAAAGCGCTTTAACGATTTGTATTTAGTATATTTATTTTTAAATCAGTGTTTCGAATATTTATTTACAACATTACATTATTCGGTAACTAAAATATATTACACCCTAAACACTTAAAAATAAAAAAAAATAGAACTAAAAAATATAATTAAAAGAAGTCCCTTCGGCAAAGTTCCGAAAATACTGCAGCGTATTTTTAAATACAATTTAACGATTTGTGAAGCTTATACTATGCCATAATCTGTGCATTATCAAACTAAGGATTTGATTTAGCAATGGAATCATTTCAGGTTTGATTCCAAATACTAAATGGGCTACAAACGTTAATAACGATTATTCTTTCCTACCGTTAAAGAAAGTACTTTCAAACTTACATATTTTTAAATTATTGGAATGGCAATGCCATTCCAGGTTTAAACTGCACTACTTTAGTACTTAACAACGCTACTCATATGGTTATTTTACTTCTGTTCTCTCAGAAATACATAAACATATAAATGAAGCGCAACGAATGACTGATTTATCTTGTGTGGTACTTATTTAACAGTATAAAACGGTAATTATCGACGTTACAGACACTTCGGTCGTAACCGATTAACATCCATAATATAGAGGGAGGTCGTAGAGCGTAAAAGAACAAATACAGTTCAAATATTAAGTAAGCGTTAACTGTTGGAAGTGAACCATTTCAACATAGTAGTTTAAAGTAACAATTGGTATCAACTTACGACCACCAAATATAACCGTTTGCAATTTATGATTAATATAGAAATTCAAATATAATAGTTGGATTTCAGGTCGTGTTTTGGATGGAAATCACGTTGAAATATCAACCAAAACATGTCCGGGCCGTTTGATACATTTGTGTACTTATAGTCATATAGTTAACTATGTACGTATAAAAATACGCCCATGCAGAATGGGGGTTTTTAACGAATAGGTACCATACTATGATAGTAGTCGGGACCGACGATTGAACATTCCCTTCGGGATCATCTTCATTTCAGATAATCAGACGATGTCTGCCTGGAATTAATTCACATTTAAGTCTTTATTTTATTTCCGTTATTTTTTTTTTATTCAATTGATTCGTCACTTTTGGTTATTGTCAGTTAAATATAAAATTGAATAAAAAGCAACGATTTCCGAAGCGAGTCAGGCTGGTTTTCTGGGAACAGGAAGCGTCGCGGCGCATGTGTCAATACTCAAGCCAAATAACGCTACATAAAAATATTTTCAATAGGGCGGCCAATCGCTTTGATGGCAGCCATTGGCAAGTCTGCTGGTATCTTGCGCAATCATTTTGTGGGCCATGTAAATATTTGTGTGCTTTACGTGGAATCGATTTATGAAATATGCAAATATATAATTGGTACTTAAAACGTATTATGTTTAACAAATTTTACGACAGTAAAATAATTTCATTTGAATCTGGCTTTAGGAAAATATTTCATATTTGAGGTACACATACGAGTGTGAAAAGCCTGAATGTTTGCCTTAATCATAATGCTAGCAGTAAGAGTATGGACCTATTAGGTATATGGCTTTGTTGATTATTTTCTTGAGAAAGTTGATATTTAATCAACGTATGTTGTCTCTAAAAGAATAACGATTATTTTTTACTTTCTGTAGCCGATGAAAGACTGAATTCCAAACGTATTAACTGCGATCAAATTAAGAGTTAGATCAAATTAAACTTAGAAGTATAACCAATGACCGCCAGGAATCCAGACACAATGGGAAATCTATTGTTTGTTACGCTTTAAGGCGTCTCTGGCGGTCAAAGGGTTAAAATGCGTGGTCGGTCAGTCCCTCAGATGAATTAGTACCAGAATGCAGAGATACAACATTTTAATTTCGTGCAATAAAGATTTATTTATTGTTAGTGAAATAACGGTTACGAAATTTATGACATTAAACTTTGAACGCGATTGTACTTTACTATTCAATCATCCTAAACTTTATGAGCGCGTTTGTACTTCACTATGCAAGGTAGATGCAGCTCGCGTGGACATTGAGCATGCAATGAAATACTCCATTGGCCGGTCCTCATGAGAGTTGGCGTGCTGACTATAGTTAATGGCGCGGTCATTGACCCGCTTTGAATGCTATTAAAGTGTAAACTTTGGTGGAAATCTATTTTGTGGTTTTCCCGCTAGTTTAAACGTCTAATGCAATAGAAAAAGAGCGCGTGATTGGGCACAAAATTGCCTTCAATAACGGCTTATATAATAATGTCAGATGCGCTAAAGAATAAATTGTTTTCAACAATTTTTTATTAAATTATAACTTTTACTGTTGAACAAAAATAAAGTACATTAAATAGTTTTCAGCGTGCAAACATTTATTTTATGTGTTATACTCAAAAACACAGAAATGAATGCTGAGGATAGAAATATAGTTTAGCTTTTATAGAAAACGAGCTTCTCATTTATTTCAATTTCAGTAAGTTATATTAAATTGTGGTAAAGCGTATGAAATATTTTTAAAATATTGCAAGTTTACATGAACCTTAATAAAACAAACATTCGTAGATTTGTTAAGTTCTTAGCTTATCTGGTAAAGAGTGCCACTCGTCATTAATTTGCATACGTTTATTTTAGTGTAATAAAGTGTTTAAATAAATAGCCGAGGATACCAAGTTTGTTTAATTATGGTATACAGCCTATCGTATTCCGATTGGACTCCTAACGGATTCAAACGGTGGATCGGTGACATTGGTATCATAGTAATGACAGTCTTTTGCGGTGACGGAGCCATTTGTCACGCCGTAAATGTAGTTTACTGGCGTGATGATCGGTGGACGATTTGTGAGATCTAGTTCCATTGGGTTACTGGGACAGTCGAGGGAAATTAGGGCAGTATGTAGTTTTTTTGTTGTATAGGTGTTCAGTCAAGTTGGTGACGAATTGAATCTTAAAAATAATTACGTATCCAATCGGTCATTACAATCCTTTTTAAGGCCCTCGGTTTCAATTATGTTCGGAGCCCCTTAAACTTTATCTGAGAACGAACCGGCAATGGCGGCAAGAGACTTTACTTCTATTATGAATTTTTGTATTTTCATTTTATTTAGATTAACACACCAATACATTATACATATTTCATATGCCTGTCTAAATGAATTAAAGGGATTATTAATACTTCGATTTAAAGATATTGTTTATTTATACTATACTGCTTTTTATTTATTTATACAATACTGCTCATAGGAGTGGTAGAATTAAAATGAAGATTCATTATATTTTTGTTAATAGAATATACTTACTGGTATTTTTGTACGAATCGATTACATTTGAGAACTTCATAAATTACGTTTAGTAAGCAAATTTAAAATGGAGGAGACCTATGTCCAGCAGTGGACTGCGATAGGTTGAATAGGGAATAGGGAAGCAAACTTAGAGCAAAATTTGAATTACGTAACGTAAGGTAAAAAATTACGTTTTAATATAATTATTAAAAATGTCGGCAACAATTTAAAACGCACTATGCCCCGGCGTAGGCGCATCATTCTTGGGTATCCACATATTTAGGGCTGCTAAAAATACATGTTTGTACCAAAATTTGGGTTCCCGTTTTCTCATTAACCAATATGTAAAATTAAGCGGTTACATAAAAAAAAACTTGGAACTGTATCATTGTTAGTTTAAGACATCAATACAAACTAAAAAGTCTAAAACTAATTGTCATTGTTACTGTTTAGAAATCTTGGTGCCAAACTTTTCTTCCGAATAAGTATTTGTTATTTTGCAAGACCTGTGCAAATCAAAAATCATGTTAGCTTAGAGACGTCCCTACCTCTCGCTGGTCGTAACAGTTCCTCGTTCCATCAGATTCAGAGGGTAGAGGGAGTTTCTTATCGATTCTTCTCGGTAGATAACAACTCGCGGAAACAGTGGGAGATTCATTTGATTGTAAAGTTACATCTTTTTGACAATTCCAAATGAACTTTTGAAGTTTAATAAGAATCAAATCATTTTTGATTTTTAGTCTTTAGTAAATTGATTGATGTTATGGAATCATCCATTTATCTATCTAATGTTAGTTGTTTTTCAAAATTAACCATTTTCTTATCGAAAGTCCAGTTCAAGCAAATATCTTAACTTACTGCTCATAAATAAAAAAAGTAAGTAGTAAAATCAAGGTACCTATTTAGTGGTCTCCCGTTGGCAGCCCTACGTGAATGTTAATTTGACGTTTCAACAAACGCTCCCAATTGCGCCCACGCACGCTCGTGCTGCCATCCGTGGCCGACTCACAAAACTGTTCTACTATTGAGACATCATCCACGATTGTGACCCATGTTCATTAACTGTCTTTACCATGTCGTTATGGTTCGTTATTATTTTGTGACTGTCTCTATGTGGTTGGGCTTTGTTCTAATGAAACTGATCAATTGGTGCAATCAAATCAATCGATCGGATATCCCTTTCCTTATAAACATTCTTATAATTGGAATGTTTTTATTGGTGTCTCATCATTTGTATTTATAATTCTTAATTTTTTTTTAAGAATTACCTATAAACTTGTCAATTTAGTTACTTACATAAAATACTTTTGTGTAATTAGTTACACATCAGAAATCCGAATATAAATTATATATGTATTTGTTTGATCTTATAACATTTTTGCCATTTAATTTCACCAAGAGTCATTTTCAATATAATAAGATTTTGTTCGATTGTATTCAATTATAATTAAAACAGCACTGTTTGTGAACTTTAACCTTTTGGTATGTTTTTATTTGTCCGAAAGATTAACAAAACTGTATTTTTGATTTTTTAGAACAAATAGAAACTGATTTTTTATAAATAAAGAATGTAGATACAAATGTTTACTTTGTCATGAAATTCGACCAGTAACCAAATTGTGTGTCGGACGACTGATCAAATGCACTGAGTCTATTTGAGTTCGCGGCGGATTAAGTTTCTAATGGCTCATTATGATGGCGGAAGTAGGTGCATCGGCCAATGACGCGGGCACTGTCAATGGACCGCGTGGAAATGCACTTTTTATGCAGGGTTACAGTAAAAGTTAATTATGGTCCTCTAGGAAGGGTTTGACGGATAAAAGCATGCCACTAGTATTCGTCTGTTGTTACTTGCGGTTACAATATTTTGAAATTTCATTATCAAATTTAAAATTAGTTGCTTTGGATATTTTGGAGTTACATTTCCAAATCAGGGTTTAGTTTATAATATTATTGTAAATTAATGTTCATAACAGTTTCCCTACATTACAGCTGAAACTTATTAAGTGATTATACTGATAATAAAATAAATAATCTTAACTAATTTTTTCTTTCTTGATTTTTTTTTTCGCCCTCCGGCTCGATGTACTTGCGAAAGGTCGCTGGTGGAGGCTGGATGAGGAAAGCGGAGGACCGAGATATCTGGCGCAAAATGGGGAGACCTATGTCCAGCAGTGGACTGCGATAGGTTGAATAGGATAGGATAGGAACTAATTTGAATCTTAAATAGAACAATGAATACTTATAACGCAGTGGTTATCTAGTTCGTTAGAAGGTAGCGTAAGTTAAGAAGAAGAAAGAAAAAAGAATAAAAAAACTTAGTTAAGCATCTTTACCACTGGTCTATCATCGCATGGGTGACATTTGTAACAGCCGACATCTTAAACATTGCATTAGAATAAATAGGAATTCAAGAATAAATATAAAATATTTAATTATGTTGCTACGAATTAAGGTACGCATTATATACTAACGACGTTTTAAACGGGAATAGTTAAGTAGTGAAAACAAACAATGAAACATTAAAATTACAATTTGGGTATGCATTACGTGTGTAGAATAGGATTTCACTCCTTAAAATCAATACGAAGGGTTTGGCAGTGCTAGTGGCTCGAGGGCTTGTGCAAAATACTGACTGTAGAGGTTGGTTGAGGTAGGCATAAATGCGTAAGCTTGTATTTAAAATCACGTGTTTACGTATCAGTTTGTCATGGAGTAAACCACTACAAGACACTAAACTAACGGCCTTTAGTTGTATTTGCCTTTTAATTTTTATTGTAGCCGTTTGTACCATCGAATATGGAGCAATATTTGTGGAGACTACATTTATGACTGCTCTTGATTGATGTCATTATTTACACTTTTTAAAAAATGCTACATCCAAATTGTCTTCGTAACGAACTGCTCGAATTTATATATTTTATGTTTTTTAGTACTAAAACATAAGTATTATATAGGTATTTACAGACATCTTCAAAGAATACGGGTGGAATCTCCGAAAGGGATTCCACCCGTATTCTTTGGAATAAAAAGCTGTAACTTAGAAATTAACCTACGATCGTGATTCATGACTCGTCTGTTTTTACTAGGAAATAAACAGAACATCATCCGCTCATAATTGCATTTGGGAGTCTCCCAAAGATCAAGTTCGGGAAGCTACTAGACAGTAGAATTATCACTTATTATAAGTATTATTATAACACAAAAACAATGCGTGTGAACTATGTTGGCTTTTTGGCACAGATATTGCCTGTTCTGAATCTGGCATTGTCTCTATGATGATACGTAATTAGTCAGTGTGCGAACAATGAATGACATAAAAAGGTGTGAAACTAGGTGAGAACTTGGTTGAGGTTCCGCAACTTTCTTTGGGTAACTTTGTTATTTGACCTCTGACTTATAGGAAACACTGCTAATTATCTTAAGTAAGATTTGCTTCATCATCATTATAACAACTGAATATGTCAACTGCTGAACATAGGCCTTCGCTAATGTTTACCGCGCAAACCGGCCCTTAAATTGGACACCCATCTACAACCGCCACCAGGTCATCGAAGAGTTACTTACTTATGATAAATTCTAGTGTCTTCTTTAAAACTACTTTTGCACCATCAAACAAAATTATAGAATTCGTCTATGGGCAGTCGAAAAAGGGGCTATTTTTTTTTAATATGATTTTTTTAAAGATAACTGTTAACAACTCTTCATTCTTAGTTTTAGTCACTTATCTGGCAGTTTAAGGTCTAGGTGTAAGAATCAGAATCAATGGGCCTGGAAAACAAAAACATACTTACATAAAGTAATAGGACAATTGCTCCATAGAACTTCTATTGCTTGTCTTTGAATAAGTCACATTTATTTTACTACTAAGAGCCACCAAGAAAAAACATTAACTATGTTATTTCTTGATAACTTTTGCTAGCGGAATATAAACCGTCAATAAAAAGACTAAAGTTAGAATTTTATTTAAACCAATCTTCATTCTTTAATTTATAGCCTACATGTTTTATAGATCGCAAAACTAGAACAAACGTTCGTCGCTAACATATAATAATGTTTCTCAACTCAATAATAGCTACATTACTACGAAATCTTTTCATGCGTGTCTCTACGGAGATCTAAAACGTAAGCGGTCTATAAAGTTTCTTCATTTCCGTTGTCTAGATGCTAGGGACCAAAGATAATCCTGATATTCTATAGTTTCCTGTTGTGTTGTGCCATTGTCTTTTCGCATATCGCGAATCGAACAATTGTATCATTTAAAAACAGAACGGCAGTATCACATCAATATGCGATACATTCGTTGCCTGCCAAATAAAAGAAAACAATTGACATCATATCTATGATTTTATCTTTAATTCTTTCTAGGATTGGATTTGAAGCTGAAAAACAGGTGTTTGTATTTAGACATATATTTATTGGTGCTTGCTTCACAGTCATTTATACTGCAAGAATAAATTGGTGGCCATTTTGAATCTAACGTTTAATCTATACGTAACTTCAGAAACAAGCAACAGAAAATGCGCGTCAGCATAAGTACCTAAATAGGCGTTCTTTGTTTATGTTACGTAATCTAATTTATAAAATATATTTATGGGCTTGTAATTCTAGTTCAATTATATAAAAAACATATTTGTTGACATCCTTTCTATCTATTAACCTGTCCTTAAGCACGCCCATTATAATACAATTTTTACTTTTATATAAAAAAAAATTTGGTCGATGAGAGTTCGTACAGAACATAAATTATGCTTTCACGATTTTCCCTGATAAATAATACCGATAGATTTGAAAATATACAATCAAAATATTTTAGTTTTTAACGAAGCTGCAAACGTAATATGTCGTCATTACATTATTCAAGTTTAAATATGTTAATTCCGCTATAGCTTTCGATTTTGAATACATTTTAAAAGTTAGTTACCTAGTACACTAAGTAGCTTACGTTTAACTTAACCTCCTAGTACCTAAAAGTAACCCATATTAATTTATATTAATACTTGTTTCAGAACCGCCAAGAGTGGCGACGGTAGTGGGGCCACGAAGCAAGCGTGTGCAGACGCCGCAGCCCGCGCGTACGCCCGCTCCACCAGTGCCGCAACCCGCTCGGGGTCAAGCACTGGCTTTAGCGCACGCCGCCAAAGGAGTTGAGGCTTTGGGCGTGTTAGTCCAGTATTTGGTGTTCCGTGTAAGTACCTACTTATTGTTTATTTGTAAAACAACACTGACTGGTAGTGCTACCAATCTAGACAAGTTCGTAAAGGCAGGTAACCAGAGTTTAGGTTATTAATAACAGGGAAATATCTTGAGACTTAATGAATAATTACAGTCCTTTATTTCAAGCGCCCGGTGCTTTCGCTTGATGATCGCGCTATTTAGACTAATTAGGGCTATAGTCTTTGCATCTGTGACCAAAAAATCACTAAACTTATTTTCCAATTTGTGTAAACGACCCATTTTCTATGGCATTACAATATCATGACGTCAAGGCGAAAGATAGCCAACAGGCGCATACTTAACACTTATTTGTAATACAAAAATAAAGGTTCCAATGTGTGGATAATCATATCGATAGTTTGAGACATTAAGATGTAATTTATTACATAATGAGCGTTTATATTTATTTTTGTACCCGTTAACATCTTTATTGTGATCTGGTTCTAAAGGCGAGATGGTGAGCGAAAACAAAACGTTTTACATTTTAATATTTCAATTACAAGAGGAAACTAAAGGCAATTAATTACATTATAGCTGGACGCTCTAAATGGGGGGAACTGGCGGATGGAGGCGGAGAGGTGGCGGGGGGTGGCCGCAGCAGAGCGCACGAGCGCCGAGCGCGCCGACAGGGATCGCCAGCAGCGCGCGCAGAAGGATCTTGACACAAGTGAGTGACAATGGGCTTATAATTAATGTGATAGATAAATTTTAATATTCATCGACATTCACACAGTCCTAAATGACATCGAACGTTACAGAATGTGATTGGAAGATAAATGTATTTATTGCACACAGAAAATGAAATTTAACCAATGCTCACTCCCGTTATTTATTTTTACAACTTATAACACCAAGGCTGGTCTTTATCTTGGACAGAGAAGTAGCTTAGATATTCAGATATTTTATTTACAAGCGCTTACTTCTTATGAATAATTATATTTTTATATTATGTTTACGTTTTTAAGCTATTTGTATTTTATTAGAACATACTTTGTAACACGTTTGTAATATATCTTGCATAATAAAGTCACATTTACCTATAATATACATTAAGTATAAACAATTTAATATTATAATTGTTAAGTTTATAGTGATTATATATCCAACCGTGCTTACACAGCTTTGTACTTAACAGTTGCAGAATGCTTGAGCAAGATCTCAGAACTGGAGATGGAGGTGTCGTCCAAGGAAGAGGCGAACGCCCGTCTCCAGGCAGCACACATCGAAGAGGTGGCATCCCTAGCGAACGACATTAAAGGACTCAAGGTATAGCGAATTAAATTTAAACAAGACATAAGTATATATGTTTTGGCCGATATGATTTCTAATGTTTCCACTATGAAGACCACTGTTCCGTAAATAATTGGAAATTTAAATTGCTGGACTTTAATTCCCGTTAAATTTTAGATAAACATTTGATTGAAGTCCGATCTAATATCGGTTTAAATAATTGACGCAATATAAGGAATTTCCTATGCATAATACAAAAAAGACTTCGAATTTTGCTGATAGATGGGAGACCGAAAAATATGTATACTCTCGAGTCTCAATTCTTCATAATTAACGTCAAGCTGTTGGTATTGGTTACTGTCTTAGTTAGTTATTCAACTTAATCGAGCTAGTCTAGCGTTGTGGATTTTGGTCCGATCTCTCCATGGCCATGCTGTATGGGAAGACCTCTCCGAATGTGTATCTCTCTGGATGTTATACATAAAATATTTTTTCTCATTGCCAGAGTACAATCGAGTCCTTGAAACACGAAGTCGCCGAAAGTAGGGCGCGTTTACACGCGCACAGCGAAATCGAGCGCACCCTTCGCGCACAGCTGGAAGCGGCGCGGGCAGAACTGGCGGCCGACGCGACTCACACGACAATCGCAACAGATGTCTCGATTGCGACAAACGCGACCAACGCGATGAACTCGTCGTGCAACACGTGCGACGCGCCTGCGACCCCGTGCTATGCGAGTTAGAAGACTGCGAGCTTCGACTGTCGGTTAATGAGGAGCTCAGCACAGACGCCACTGAATTGGCTGCTGAGGTAAGTTCTATTTTTAAATATGATCAAGTTTAATTTGAAAACTCATAAATTTTAAAGATGAATGCCGTTAAAGGTTTTCAAACCTACCAAGGCAGTAAGCAAATATCGAAATTATTCATTAAAAAGCCATGTAGAATTTGATACCTTTTTTGCCATTTAAGTCTTTTTTATTTACTATTTTACACGAGTCTGCCATCTAGCAATAAGATCTATGCTTTCGGTGTAATACGTATATCAGCAAATACAATGTCCGGGATACTGTGCTTTAACATAATTACTGAAGTCCCAAGTTAGCAACTTCATCAGGGCTATATTACAGGCGATATGGTGGGCTGCTTTCTCATCTGTATTTATTACCATTTTCATAAAAAAACCTATTTTTTTATAATACCTACATTAATAAATTGTGAACAGGTGCGCTCGCTCCGAGCAGTAATCGAGCTGAAGCAAGCGGAGATGGCGTCCCTCCGCGACGCGCGTTCCGAGCTTACTGGCGAGCGCGAGCGACGAGCGGCCGCGGAACGGGACGCGATGGCCGCGAGACACGCCGCCGAGGAGCTTCGGGAGAGGGCGGCTGCGAGGCAGCGGGACGCGGACCGCTTGCGGGACGACAACCGTCGGCTGCGGGACGCGGCCGCCAGGGACAGGGACCACGCCGCGCGACTCGCCGCACTCAATGAGGAGCTGCGGTACAAGCTGCGCCAGAAGTCGCAGGTCAGTAGTGTAGTATCTACGCCACAGATTTCCCAATACAGGAGATGGGGCAAGCCGCGTTTAAAGTGCGACAACTGTAAGCTCAACGATCATACACTGGCTACCAGTTTACGCTCTGTGAGACGAGTCAAGACGCACGAATATAGAAAAATACCATTTTTTTCCAAAATGTCATCCTGTGCAATTGTAACATACCATCATCGCAATGAATCAGTAAATTTACCAAGAAATATAATAACTTTTAACAGGTAAGAACCGAAAAGAAATTGCGACACTGGGACTGCCTATAAACTTGGCGGCTTGTCCAGTCTAATGTATATTCTGATGTCTGTGATCTACGCTAATTGCAGAAATGCGCCAATTCTGTGGCCCCTCCAATTCTACACATCAGAGTAGAATTCGAGGGGCCACAAAGTTAGCGTGTAAGACGCTGCCATTATCGGTTGCCATCACGATATCGAGGAGTTACTTGAAAGGTGCATCGCTCGTTAGGTCAGAGAAGTAACTATGACAATCCAATAAAAATATTGGACCTACAAAGAACGAATAAGTCGCTGCCATCATTAGTCACTATCAACCAGCTAAGGAGCTGCACGAATTCGCTGCTCTCAAGCAAGGAGCTGCAGTCCAGTAATACTAACGGAACGGTAGGGTTTAAGGGATTACGTAGCTGAGTGACTACGGGACTTCGGCTGCGGGCCGCTGCAAGACAACGGGATACGGACCGTTTGCGGGAACCTATCACGCAACCGATGAAATGCGGATAAGAGCCCCGCCCGCCTGCGTGGTTTTGAAAATTTGATATGCATATCTAACACTAATCATTTTTATCTTAGTCTTTCCTAAGAAATTCTCCTCCTTTGTCGCTACACTCTTGGCAGAGTGGTCGTGGTCGTCATAGCAGGGGTAGTCGCAATCCTAACTATTCGTGGCCATTATTCTCGTATCGAAGCTTTCCTCGTACATTCGTGAAGTGGGCTATTTAGAGCAGACTTCACCTGGTCCTTCCAACACATTGGTGCTCTACCGCGCGGCCTCATTTCATCGACTTTGCCCTAGATCATAAGTCGCTCCACAGATGTGTACTCTCATCGTGTGTTAAGTTCAAAGAAAGTGAGACTGCGACCTTGAACGAAGGAAGATAGACGTTTGAAGTCCAGTTCTTGGAGAATTAAGACGTTGGTCCGGAATTCTGTCCAAGAAATATTATTTCTTATAACGTTATTATTGTTCTGTCAAGAAATATTATTTAGTAAAAGACAACGTTTTTACGTTAATTTCTACGAAATACTATGACATTTGTTCACATTTAATATTATCCCCAGGTGGTATCTCTACTAGCGGGTGGCGGGTACATAGAGCGGGCGCCATTACGGACGCGCACGTCGTCCGGTGAGTCGGTGCGGTCGCCGTCGCCGCCGCCGTCGCCGCCGTCCCGGGCCGGCTCGCCCGCGCCCCTGCCCGCCGTCAAGGGCGTCGTCGAGAAACACGACTCGGTCAGCTGGGTGCTCGAGATCGAGGAGACGCCGGAGGAGGTGGCTACTAGGTAACATAAAATAAATAAATATCCACTAACATTCACACAGCGTCATCTAGCCCCATATTTAGCTTGTAGTTATTGTACTCAACATATTATACATAGAAACCAGACCATTACATACAGATGTGTTCATGCACACAAATGTTTGTAATGCTCGGGGATTGAACCCGGAACCCTTTGTGTAGTAGCCGACGTTACAACCATTACACCAGATGGGTCGTCAAATTATAAACCGGCACTTAATAGTAAGTCGAAGAAAATAGTACAAGATTTAATATAAGAAGAGGAATGACTATAGTGGCACTGATGTACGCTGTAAATGGCTCTTCCACCTTTAAGAAACATATATGTTTTATGTTACCAAGTGTACAGGACGGTCAAGACGCTCACCTGATGGTAAGTGATACGCCTGACCATGATAGAGCAGCTTTGATGGAGACCAACAACTGATAGACAGTTATCATTCTCCATCATCGTCCCAGTGCGACCGACACCCGAAACAACACATGTTAGGTATCTTACAGATAATTTCTATTATTCTCTAACTATAGTGTCCTCATCCCGAAACACAGAAGTGAAAAACATTTCTATTTGACGGTACCGTATCTGGCACTACGGTAGTATCTTCCTAGACGCTCTGTACAGAATCTTCCACCTTGTTCAAAATCTTTACGCATGGTTAAACATGTCGCAGCTTTCATATTATAGGGGCAATTAGAAAACATGATTGTTGGGAAAACGCGTTTGAAGATTCTTGAGCCCTTCTGTTCTCACATAACATAAATTAAAACATTAATTGCACAATAATAGAATATTATAAGAGAATGTCCGTTAGTTATATAAATTACTTATCGCATAGAGTTTATCCCAGCATTATTAAAACGACACACTGTACTCGGAAATATGAAAAAGGCATAAACTAAGATTTTGCGGCTTCATTGCACGTTCTGATTCGTTCTATCAAGAGCGTCATGTAGATGTGTTGATTTTGGGCCCGTTTATAAGAAAAACTGTGATACGCTATTTTTTGAGATGTGCCCCTATGTAATGTAGTATGAAAGGTGCCATGTATTAATAAGAAGAACGGAAAAATAAGTACATCAATTACTACATCAATGGTTTCAATGAATGGTTATTTGCATTTGGTTAAAATTATTTGTAACTATCCTATCCTATCCTATTCAACCTATCGCAGTCCACTGCTGGACATAGGTCTCCCCATTTCGCGCCAGATATCCCGGTCCTCCGCTTTCCTCATCCAGCCTCCACCAGCGACCTTTCGCAAGTCGTCGGTCCATCGGGCCGGAGGGCGTCCTACGCTACGCTTGCCGAGACGCGGTCTCCACTCCAGAACTCGTCCGCTCCAACGGCCATCGGTTCTGCGACATACGTGACCAGCCTACTGCCACTTCAACTTGCTGATCCGGCGGGCTATGTCGGTAACTTTAGTTCTCTTACGGATTAAATCATTTCTGATCTTATCCCTAAGAGAGACCCCGAGCATAGCTATTTGTAACCATTTCGTATAAAAATTGTTACAATAAACAGTTATTTCTTTATGAGTCAACCAACTCCAACGAGGAGTTAACAATACACTAACCAATTACCAAAACTCATTCGTATATAACGCCATTTGCTTGTATGCTTGTTCACAGACTGGCTCGCCGGTCGTCATTCCGCGCAGGCGCGTCCCCCAGCGGCGTGAAGCGTCGCGGCGGCGGCGGCTCCCCCGGCAGCGCCTCCCCGCCCCGGCCTCGCCCGCCCCAACGCCTCCAAACTCTTCCGCCCCGGAGAACTGGACTTCCCCCCACCCACCCCGCTCAAGGAGTCAGCGGGAGAAGCCATCTACATCTACGACGACCGCCAGTACTGAGAGCCGTTTGAATCGATCTTACTCATTGATTCGATTAATCGATTCATCTGAATTGAATCTGTTCGATTGCACGGTGTTATCCATGCTTCTGGGTGGTGTGACGAAATGAGATTACATGTGTTGAGCTTTACTTTTTTGATATCATTTTTTACAGTGGCAACGTCTATGCTGGTGTTTTAATTCGAAATTGATAATGTAAGAAATGTCACTGTCAATCTGACATGTATGGCATTAAATCATAGTAATTTCTTTAAAAACACAAAGCGGTTTAGACCATAAGTATTGCCGTTGTTCTGAAACTAATATTTTAGTCACAGATGTATCTTACTCGTCATGCTATTGTAACGGAAACATCACAATAACTATACCATCGGCAAACGAATCGATTGTAATTCAAGTGAATCGATTCAACTAATCATATGTCAGTAATCGATTCAAATCGGTATTTATATTGAACGCGACATACTAGTCTCGTGATCCGAGGTAGCGGATGGCGGCTTAATATTCTTGCCGTATAGATTTTGCACGACGCAGTCATAGTTTTAAATGGAAACATGGGACCCGACTGGAATGTATTAGTCTTAACCTAGACTTACGGAATGAATCGGATTGTGCTCGACAAGTCTGATGTTCTGGTAACATCTAAACTGAATGATTCAATAATTTAACGGACTAACGGAAAATATGCATGAGCTTCGACTTTTTCGGATAAGTTATAACAAGTTCACACTTTCTTGACAGTTTTAGCTTGAGGTGATATATTTTACGCTCCTAAATGATATTACAAATACCTTAGATATCTTGTAGATATTAAATATAGCTCATTGGAGTTATTACCTTGACTCATTCGATTATGTATCGACTATGCATTTCTTAGTAACGATTAGTGGATATCGCGATTGTAATGAAGCAAGGCAGTAGCTCAGCACTCTCATAATATTTAAGTATCTGCTTTTCCCAAAATTCAGGCCTCGAATAATTACAGATATTAGGCTACGTATGGAAGGAAAGTAATTATGTACCTGCTACTTGCGCCAATGAATAAAAGTGTCTATTTGTATATTAGGGCGAACGGTTTATCCCATGAGGAAGTTTGCATGCTTTTGCAATATATTTATTTATAAGGTATCATGATTGGTACAATGTTATTAATCGTTCTTTAAGACGTTTTTTTTTATTTCCTTCTATCTCATTCCCTTCTCTATTGTCCTCCTCTTGTTTTTCATTTCCACTTTTATTTATTGGTGCAATGTTCCTTGTTTCTGAATTGTTTATATAATAAGTAAATATGTATAACGTTTTCGAAGTGTTATCCTGTTGAGGCGCGTCAATGTCTACATTCTTAGCAATAGAGTGAGTTTAATGTTTATATTGTTTTGTATCCATTGTAGTATTTATAACTTAATTATTATAGTTTATCGTGGTTGTTGGCACTGTATTATTTTTATGTACAAATAACAATTTTAATGAGAAGAAAATTAACTTAGTTTTAAGTAAATAGTCTGTGTGATTGGCGACTGTTCTAATCTGGTTCTTGCTTAACGCAGTTGTGTTGCTGATTAGTTTCACGTTTTTTTTGTTCTGTAAAATGGCATCCACTGTTAAGAGATACAGTTATCTCGATCGAACCAAAGAGTCGTACTTCGGAACTCTTTGCTGTGTTCCTCATTAATTTTGTTAAGTAAACAATAGAACTTGCATGCCTATGTTGAAGTTGTAAATTGATGTAATTTTTTTATTTATTTTTAAGCTTAACTATATACATAATACCATTCCAAATTAAGAATTGTAAGCGAGAATATAATAACGTGATTACGGAAAATATTAATATAAAAAATAAAAATAGTATGTTAAAAGTATGATGTGGTTTTATTCGATTATTCCTGATAATTTATTTATTTCATTCAATATAAATAGTCTTATTATCTGGATCACAGCTCTGTTAGTTTATTGTTAAGGCCACGAAGCACAAACGTATACATTTTATGGCCATTAGCATATGACTTGGCTCATATCAAACAGTTGTATTAGTTTTATAAATGTAGTGTCTGTTTAAATAATCAAATATGATAGCAGATTTGATAATTGACCATTGTTAATACTCCAGCTCTTCCCGCGGATGCTGTAAGAGGTAGCTTAGTGACAAAACATCAAAAGAACTCTAGCCCACCCGCCTAACGTAGAGAAAATATAGCAAAATGCTCCAATTATGTGAATTAGGCCCTAAGTGCAACAGTGGACTGTCACGAATAATACATGTGCAATTAAATACAACATTTTATACTATGAAATAATTTTTAGTTTTTAAGAATTCGTGTCAGTACTTAGAATAGGTACTTTGCAAAATAGATACTCGTAAATCTTTTGCACCAACCGCACCTTCTAGATAAAAAGTAAAGAATCTAAGATAAGATGGTGTTGATGACTATCGAAACATTACAAGATTATTTTCTATTTAAGTTGTTGATAATTTAATATGTTGAAACTACAGCATTGACCTAAAAAGTGGTGCACTTGGAGAAATAATAACTTATATATAATAGGAAACGAACTTACGTAGTGGCTCCCTTTTTTAACATCAAGCTTTCAGAACATTTCATTTGCAAGCTCAGTTGGAAGCGTAAAGTGAACACATCAGCGGTAAGAAATAAATGATACCCCCCACGAAAAGTTTCAGTCGAGAAGCTAGTCAGAAGTAGAGACGTTATAGGGGTAAATAAAGTATTTAAGAAAAGCTACTGCTAATTTGATGACGCAGTGACCTAGGAGGGTCTTGGCTTCTAATAGTAAGACTCGTTCATGTTTATATAATACATCTTCATTGTCATCATCAGCCTGTAACGTCCCACTAAGAGCACAGGTCTTCCCGCAAACTTCCAGCAACGGTAGTCAATTTAATTATCTGTCATCACCGCCCTGCGCACGTCACCTGAGCCAAAAGTTTGTAAGGTTCATATACGGCATAAACTAGCTACTGTGCGACATCCTAAACACAAAAAATAAATCACTCCTATTTTAAGGGACGATATTTGCATTGCAGTGGTACCTACTAGGATGACTCGGGCTGAGTCAGCCGGCAGGAGGAAATTACAAGATACTGATACTATTTACGTCAAAGTTAGCAACTGTATAAGGTCATCCGCGATCTTTGGTGTGTCATTGGCGAGGGTAAATCTCCACCATCATCATACTGACCACTGAGAAGCACAAGCCTAACCTTATTGGTAGGCTTGTGGTAGGGCACGTGCAAGGATAGTTATAGGCCTTAGTTGTTCAGGCAGGCCCAGTGCGGATTAGCCGACCTCATGCACAACCTTTGAAATTCTTCGCAGGCGTGCGCAGATTAAGAATCTTACCATCTTGTTATTGTCAGCTCGGTTGTTAAATTATGTAAAAATACTTTCTACGTTGTGTTGATTTCCAAATCGAGTCAGACCAACCGGGCCTGAATATAATATGAGCACTATTTGGGTTTCTATTTGTATATGTTAGTCAGTCACGCGTAATGTTTCCAACTTCACGCTCTCACCCCCAAATCAATATACATAAATCCAACTCGCTAGTTTAGTCTATTGGAACGATTATGTTCAGTTCTCGCGAGTTATGCGTTGCAAGTAGTATAAGTTCAAAAGACGCTCACTGAAAAAAAAATTTCGAAACACAGCTAACAAATAAAAAATACGTTATTATAAAGGCAACTTTATTTGAATCATCAAGGAAATGACCAGTCAAGTGCTACGCAGAAGCGATTGCCTTAGCGATGTCCAGAAGAGACTGCGCCCTGGCAAGGGAAGCATAAGCTCTGCAGTCCTATGAACTGTCTTGGGAAAGATTGATCATGAAGGTGAGATGAGAGAAGCTCTCTTCAATCTATTTTTTAGAAACTATTTTTATATTTTTTCTTCTTTTATAGTCTTATTGAAATGCCTTCATTTTACTAGCTTAGACCTAGACTTTTAGGTCTTAGATTCAAATATTAGACACATGGGAAGCCAAATAAGGACACTCAGGGATCAGACAGACAGACATCAGACAATCAGGGATATGTATCAGTTTCTTCATGTATTAAAAAAACAGGTACAATTAACCGATTTGTATGAAAAACGAATTTTCCGGGCGTGAAGCCATGTGAAGCATTGATCCCGGTTTCAATATAACAATTATTACAAAAAATACAACAGAAGCTGTAAGGTGGTTTAGAAATGTGTAACACCAGATTGGCTATTCTCTATATATTTACGATTAAAAAGGACTTTTAATACTTAACCGCTTTTAGATTTGCGACATAACAAAAGTTATAATGACGAGCCTCATTGAAAAGTTACTCATGAAAATTTGGTTTATACAAACATTGAGTCAAATTTAATAACCGCTGTAATCGGCTAGGTGTATGTCAAGGATACTGGTTAAGGACGATTGATACGGACCCCTATATAAACAAGACGCAACTCGGCATCGGCTACTCGGGTGGAAATTCGCGAAATGTACAACTCATTAGTATTGACTGCAATTCTCGGAATCGGTGAGTCGGTTTTCAATGCTTTTTTCCTATTTGGTAATTTTTTGACACTTCTTGGAACTCGATAAGACATGGCTGAAATTGGTAGTTGATTTTGTGAAAATACCCGGAGATGTTTGTAGGCGGAAAATAATAGAGGTCATATTTAGGTTAGAATCTTTGTATATTTTATGTGGGATTGTATGCACAATACAGTGGGATGATAACTTCTAGGCTCTCAGAACCCTACAAGAACAGATTAAATCTTCTATCCAATTTAAAATTGTCAAAAACATTGATAGAATCTGTCAATGTTCAGTGTCATCAATAAATATTTGTTTAGAAAGGAACAAAGAGAAAATATTTATTTGAAGCACACATTAGTTCTAAATGAAATTGAGCCTAAGTATTACGGAGAAAATAAAATTAATATATGGCTATTTACAATACAAAATGTAGGATGTCATTGTTATCTACGGTAGATTCTTATCAGGCAGGATTTACAATTTTGAAGGTGACAAAATAAATAGTTCGTAGATACGAGTAGGCTCTCACTTACATAGAATGATGGGGTCATTAACCGGACCATTACCACATACTATTCGCTTATATAATCAGGCAATATGACATTCGATGACCTTGGCATTTAGCACTTTTCCGTTACGTAGCGTCCCACCACCACGTGTTCATGTTTATACATTAAACTTTAATTAACATTGTAAGTCAAATTGAACCATAGTTGTAAATTAAGAGGACAAAATAAAGAAATTTTAACAAGAAATGAAATATGAGAAACTAGTAATATTAGTTACCTATTTGTATATTCAGAATATCATTTCAGGATATAAACAATATTTAGATGACTTACATAACGCGAACATGATTTAATGATTCTGATGATAGTTTATTTTCCGCTTACCTCGTTAATAGAAATTTACAAAATGATTTGTTTACTTATATAGTTCTTATATATTTTTGATAGTTATATGCATTTCATTGTGACTTCTACACGTAGACGTATCTTTAATAATGATACCCGTAATATAATTAGATATTTAAATATATTTCAAAGGATATATGAAAGGTTAAATTAAAACTAATAATATCGTTAAATATTGTTCACATCAACGAGGTTAACTAAAGGCGATACATTAAGTATTGTGAGAATTAACTTTTTTTATAATATATTCATTAGTCAACAATAAATAATTTGAATTTAACTTTGAAAGGATGTAAAGAGTCCCAGTACTGTCTACACGTTTATGGAGTCAATTCAAAACCTCATCTGACAAATAACAAAGAGGTTCTGGTTAACCGCCAACAAACAGTAGATAGACTATTGTATGGGACAGCGGTCCAAAATCTCTGTTAGGAATTTTTGGTCTAGACTTTGTACAGCAGAGTTAGTTCAAGTAAAAGAATTGATAATATTTGTCGACCCATGTGGTGTAATAGAAGTCAGCTACATCTTCAAGGGTTCCAAGTTCTAACATACGTGTCTGATTGCATTAATCTTAATGATTTCATTTGGTGTGTCGGCTGCTACACCAAGGGTTCCGGGTTCGATCCCTGGGCAATACAAACATGTGTGCATGAACATGTCTGTTTGTAATGTTTGTTCTGGGTGTATTCTATGTATAAAATGTATGTATTTACAAAAAATAAATATATAAGTATGTTTATTGTTTTGTACTCATAATACAGGCTTTACGCTTAACTTGGGGCTAGATGGCGCTGTGTGAATGTCAGTGAATATTTATTATTCTAATTACATAACTATGTTAAAAAACTATGTTAAAAACATTATAAGCAGACAAGATAAAGTTGTTTAAAAAATAGTTAATTATTTTAAGATTAAGTTAAACGATGGCGACGCTATCGTCTAGCGGTGTTGAAAATACTCGTACATATATATTCCTAGTTTCAGTATGTCGTCATTGTTGATAACCTAAATAGACGATATAGTCAGTGTGCAATATGAAGTTAATTATAACCGTGTTACATGTTAAATTCTGTCAATTAGCCGTCACTTAGGTACTTGTATATATTTTAATTATTGTGTAGTACCTATGTGCATTATTACAAAAAAATTAGTACATATATAATTAATTGTACAAATAAATAACTAGGCCAAATCAAGTCAATCTAAAGCATACATATATCAGATATCCTCAGACATTACACAGCGCTATGTAGAGCCATTATCTAAGAAAAATAAAAATACACGTAACCGCACATGCACACGTGAACAATAACCAATAAATGCACACGGACACGCACACGCAAACACACACATCCATAATTATGCACTCGAAAATGCATACGCACATTCTGAGGGCACTAAAATCTGCCCACTAGGATATCCTGCTACGAGATTTTGCCCGATAATGTGACTTCGTCTTGAGCGTGTTTGTTAAAAGCTATATTTATGAAAAATGTAATATTTTCATTTTATTTGCTCCAATTTGATGTAACCTATAATTAGGAAAATACAATGGAAATTCACTTAATTTTCAGCATATAGCGAGGAGACAGCGAAATTAAGATATTTTCACAAGTAAGTATGATTCTCATTGAATATTAATTTATTTACCTGGTCCTACCTATATGATTCTTATGTTTATAGTGTGTAACTACTCGTAAGTTGTATGTATATGTTCATAATTTTTTTTTCCAGCACTATAGACGAGTACACAGAATTGCCCTTGGAAAATGCCCACGATATTTAGCACACCATGGTACAACTCGAACCGTACTACCGTCATATTTGCTCATGGTTTTACTGGTAAGTAACATATAACCCTACGACCCAATATAATAATAATCTCTTTATTTCAGACTTTTCTTTTTAATACATCTACACGATATTAGTATCTGTTAGTAACAATTATGAACTTAATGACTATATTAGTATCAGTTTAAAATACAACATCATACAACTTATCGTCTTCCTATAGCAATCTCCACTAAATGCCGTTAATTCTGGCAGCAATCGCCTTGAGGATGCTCTTTGAACTACTCCGTAGACCCTTAAGTACTTTGTAAAAGGTCGTTGGTTAAAGGAAAAACAGAGGACTGGAAAATACTAAGTGGTAGACTTCGTACTAATCGTCTAGGTAGATGCCAACAGTACAGATATAGTCCGTGAAATAGGAGAGTTTTGTACTAGTACACTGTGTTTCGGGACGAAGGCAATGTAGCTAGTACAATTACCGGGTATAAGAGACCAAACATCTGTCGTATCGAGTAACGGACGCTGTGCAGTGTTAACGAAAAATAATGACTAAATTAATTTCCCTCGACACTGCATCGCACCTGTCATAGTCGAGTGTATTATTAACCACGAGGTGAGTGAACTGACTAAATGAAATAATAAAGTCTGATGTGAACCTATTTTACTATCTTTTGCAATTCACTGGATATCTATATTCAGTGAATTGCAAAAGGTTAAACAGAAAGACACATTCCTGATGACATAATCCGTAATATGATTGCCAATATTAAACTTTGAAATCCATATTACAAGTTATAGACAGCTTTATAATTCTTTGGGGACTTATGAAAATTAAAATATATAAATGATAATATGCGTCTTCTGAAGACATATCATAGATTTGTATGCGTCTTTTGGAGACGTATCGTAGATTTATATGCGTCTTACAAAATTTCCTATTCAACCTATCGCAGTCCACTGCTGGACATAGGTCTCCCCCATTTCGCGCCAGATATCCCGGTCCTCCGCTTTCCTCATCCAGCCTCCACCAGCGACCTTTCGCAAGTCGTCGGTCCATCGGGCCGGAGGGCCAAACAAAATTTAATATAAATTTAATACTCCGTTTCAAGCTCGAGAATCTTTAATGGTATTCGTGAACACCACTCTTTGTATTGATAATACGATACTATTGATTGTACGATTTATTTTTAATTTTGTAATATTGATTTTTGGTACATGAGTCATAATGCGCTAAGTTTGTTCCGTTGCTTCGTTGTTTACGGATATTGCTAACTTGTGACCTAAATTGCAATAGGTATTCTATGTCACCGTGTTTTCCGGTCTACAAAAACTCTTAAAATATTTTGAATATTATAAAAATTCCCAAAACGCATCTGAAAGTTTATTGCTATCTATATCATTTTAATAGCTTGTTAAACGGCTGAGAACCTTATTTTAAGAACTGACCAGTAAGGGTTGCAATCGAACTGTTTAAAATCAATTAACCAGCACAATTCCACCTGACTGAACGAACCACTGTTGTATGTAAACAAACAAGCTGAAGCGAATATTACGCACCGACTCCCCGTAGCGGTCGACGGTGTGCGTGGTTCAGATTGTTCCATCAATAATATATTTCAGGGTACCCCAAGGGGCCGGCGGTTACCGCAGTAATAACATCATATTTGGAGCACACCAACAGTAACGTGGTACTGTTGAATTGGGAGAAAATGGCAGCTTCCAAATACGCTAACAAAGTCACGTCGTACGTGAACTGGGCTGCACCGAACGCGAGGAAGGTTTGTTGTAAGATCAATCGAAAAGAGTGTTCCAAATTCAACGACAGCATACATACACATATTTCGAATGAGCGTACATTTACCTAAATAAAGAGCTTACAAACTGTATTTTCATTGGCGGTTCGTTTTTGAGGCTAGGATGGCGTATCTACCTTTATAATACAAAATATCATTTTGTAAGATAACCTCTCGTATAATATTTTTTTCCGATAGGCATTTGAGCTTTAATGTCAGGTACATTAAAGCTTAAATGTCTATCGGGACAAATAATATAATGCACAGTTTGCGGGTTTAAAGAATTGTCTTGGTTAGTATTCAACGCAGTGTCGATATCGTACAATAGAATAAGAGAGTTATTTACTTCTGTGTTTCAGGAACTGGGAACTATAATGATATTATTGGATAAACCAACTTATATACATTACTTATTTTAAAATTAAACAAATGTATTATACATAGGAAACACCCATGCACCCATGCAATAAAAATAGACATATGCATGCATACATGTTGTTACTAAGCGGGATCGGATCTTTTATATATATATATATAGGTTATTTTATACCCTTTTGCCTTTTCATATAAAATTATATTAGAAAGACCTTTATATAAGTTTACAAGACACATATCATTACTTATATTGTATAAAAGTAAACACATAAGACACAAACGACTGAAAATTTAAAACAAAGTATGATTACGAAACTTCTGAACACGTGTTATATTATCTTAAACCGAATAGACGAGCTTTTCGTTTGACTTACGTTAACAAGCGTAGTTGGAATTTACTTAATTACGTCTACGTTCGCCTATATTATGAAACTAAAGCCTTATATAAAAAAAGATCAGGCATCAGGAAACATGTTATTTTTCACAGATATTTCTTCTTACTTTTTGTTTAGCCGGATAGTCCTGACTTAATTTAATTATCTATATGAACCAGCACAGAGAGCTACCGTCCCTGAACAATAAAGTTACTGAGAAGGCCTAAGTCCAGCAGTGGAAATGATGACTGTCGTAGTATACTTAACTGGTACACCCTTAAGCACGTTGCATGTTTGCGATAAAGCTAGCGATATTTGCGCTCACTACTTATAAGGCTGTATACCTATTGTTCCGAACCCGGAACCCTTGGTGTGGTAGTCGACGCCTCAACATTAACACAAAGGGATGTTCAAATGTGTGTCCGTACAGTGGGATATTTAAGACTTATGCTGATGAAAGTTTATAATTTTAGCTCGGTCACATATTTGCGGAGACGTTACTGAACATGTCGGCTGCCGGCTTCGACCTGAGCAACACTCATCTTGTGGGCCACTCGTTAGGGCACACATTTTTGGCATAGCTGGCAACATTATCGTCAAAAGGAATCCTGTTACATGGTGAGGCAAGGTTACGTTTTTATTCGTCGCCGGAGAGTTAACCATCTCAACTCAGTATTTTTTTCTGATATCTGAAAATTAGGATCTCAGATTAAACCTTTGACCGATAATGAGGCTTTGAGGCGCCAGACACAATAGATTTTCTATTGTGTCTGGATTCCCGGCGTGCAATGGGTTAAGTTTTTTCGTTTAATTTAGGGTACGATTGTTAACAAATAGATGTTTCACATGATGAATCACCATCTACAGGAAGTTACTCAAAGAGCTTTGTGTGGACAGCTATTGTCAAGTCGGAGACAAACTACTGAAGCGCTTTTTTTAAAGCATCAAAATTCATTTTTTTTAGCATTTTAATGTTTTTTATATATTTTTTGACGTTCATAAGTGCTTTTTGTAAGCCTAATTTGAAATAAATGGTTTTGATTTTTGATATTTGGAGAAGCGAAGGAGAAAAAAAAACCGGGTAATTGGAGCAAAATGGGGGAGACCGATAGCCAGTTGACTGCTATTATAGGTGTTAACAATCATAATAATGTATCAGTAAATGATAAAAAAAATTTGTTAAACTGTTTATAAACAATGTGGAATACATAAATCCTAATTGGTGAACTGTACAGTGATGATAATTTTGAGTGGAATTACTTAATAATGATATCAAATATGCAATATTCATAAAAAAATGGACTCTAGTTAATTATTCAACAACTTTCTTATTAAGTTATACCTTTTTAATGATATATTGCGTAATAGAATTGGAACATTATTATACACTAGAGAACGAGATACGACTATAAACACAAGATCGAATGCAAGAAAAAGTCCTTCCATTACTATTTCAGTAAAAAAGATGTAGGTACATATTTCAATTTTCTATTATGTAGGTACCTTTCTACTTACTTGGAGTTATATTGTAATAACTCGTATGTAAACATTTTTCTATAAAGTCCTTTAACACAAGGTTCCAATTTTCTGCAATAAATTTCTGTACTTTTTTAGCAGATGTACACTGTCGTACGCAGTCTACTGCTGAACTTAGGGCTTCCTCACAAATAATGAAAGATTTTACTACAAACTTTAGATTGTGGCAAAAGGTTTGGTAGACGGGATGGAGATTGCATTAGGGTTGCCAACTTTTTTAGCAGAAATAAAGTATATCTGATTTTAAAGGAGGTAAAAAAAGAGTATGCACTTATAAAAAGAGTATCATTTTTTTTATCTTTTAAAAGGTATTTTTTAGTACTTCTTGCGGCACATAACAAATTTTCATTATTTTTAAAGGTATTGAATGAGTCTAAACATTCTAACTCTAAATTTATATATATCAAGAGCTCATTTTTGATTAAATTCAATGAAGCTCTGTTTCTCTCTTCTCGCCACTTTACATTCATGACCGAAAAGACTCTTTCTGTAAATGCTGAAGTGGCGGAACAGAGAATATATAGGTAATATTTTTTTTAAACAATCAAATTCTTGAGGACATTTTTTAAAAATATATTGCCATTTTTCAGCGGTGCATTTTTGTATAAAGTCTGCGTTATTAAACAATTCGGCTTCGAGCAATTTTAAAATTGATACTTCTGAATATAAAGTATCCATGTCTATGTTTAGTCTTTTTAAATTAAGTTTTCCTTCTATAATTTGTTCTAAATGATTAAATTCAACAGTAGTCTTTAAAGATATTGTATTTAGTGAATACAGCCAGTTATCATTACTAAAATCAAAGTTTTTTTGTAAATAGTGGACTTTTTAATTCTGATTAAGGTTTTTGCGTATTATTACGGACGTGCACTAAACATTTTGTTAAAAAAGAGTATTTTAGCGTACTTTATTAGTGTTATAGATAATAGAGTACGACCACATGATATAGAGGACAATACTCTATTTTAGAGTACGGTTGGCAACCCTAATTGCAGTACTATTAAGCTTAAGGCGTGCGGATTCGTTCTGTGTTAAAAGCTCTTAAACTCTTTACTCCTTTATCTTAGGTTTCTCTGTTAAAAACAAATTTCATCAAGGGATTTGTAGCTTGTTAATGATTGCAAATATAAATAGTAAATAAACAAATATCCACAGACATTCACACAGCGCCATCTAGCCTTAAGTTAAGCGTGAAGCCTGTATTAGGGGTACTAAACAACGGATAAACATACCTATATACATATTTTTTTTGTAAATACATATATATTATTCATAAAAAACACCTAGACCATTACAAATAGACATGTTCATGCACACAAATGTTTGTATTGCCGGGGATCGAAACCGGAACCCTTGGTGTAGCAGCCGACGTTTCTACCGCTACACCTAATGGTAATATTATCCTGAGTTCCTCCTAGTTGGCATGTCAAGCCGTTTTTACTGGCTATTGTCTAAGAATGGTATCCGTTAACATCCACCAATCTGGTGTAGGCTTGCGTGGTAGGTTACGACCAAAACTCATCACAGCCATGCTGTGTGGGTCGGCCTGGTCGTGCAGTGGTATGTTATAGGCTGATGATAATTGTCATAAGAATCTATTTCTGATAAATGCACTTCTGATCCTCAGGATAACAGGTTTGGACCCAGCGAGCGCGGGGTACGACGGCCGCCCGGTTGCTCAGCGTTTGAACCCGAATTCTGCAGTGTTCGTGGCCGTTGTCCACTCTGATCCCAGCAAGTACGGCAGCAGAAGACCACTAGGGACTGTGGACTTCTGGCCCAACTTCAAACCGGGAGCTGTGGCTCAGCCGGGCTGTGATAACCGATCCTATCCGATGTTCTCTAAAGAAGGTAACGAATTACGTTTGAAAATGTGCCAGTCTTGCAATTAACCCATTGAACGCCGGGAATCCAGATACAATACCTTTGTCATGATGTCTCTTTCGAAGATCGAAGGGATATGAGGTTATATTTTTCATGCCATTGCGAACCTTTGCTATAGTGTCTTGACTTAGCTATCGTGCAATCTATTCTGTTTATTTGTAAATATAAGAATTACTTAAAAGATGTATTTATGTCATTAAAATATGGTTTACTTATGTTTCAAAATTAATTAATTTTAAGATCTATGCAACCACAACCGATGCTGGCAGCTATTAGTGGATGCCCTGAAACACCCCGGCACTATACTCGGGAGCTACGCAAAAAACTATAGAAAATGGAAAAACGCGTCTAAAGAGGAAAAAGAAGCTAATGTGTTGGAAATAGGAATAAAAAGCTACGAAGCGTAAGTTCGTTTGTAACATAAAAAATATTTATTTTTGTGAATTTAATTAGCAATCAAAACAAAACAGCATTAAGTGTTTGTCTTTCACTGCTAGGTTTCCCAATAGGATTCGAACTCATGACCATAGCGATCTAAGCCCAACGCTCAGAAGAACGGGGGCAGGTATAATTGCCTTTTTCGTATTTTGTCTTTAGGTACATATAATCTTTAGTACAATATAATGGAATAAAAATTGGAATGTATGTACGTAACATTAAAATAACCAAATTTTCCTTTATGCATGTGAATATAATATATACGGTGCATACGCCAAAATAACAATTTTTGAAATGTTTGTCTGTGGATATGTATGTCTTTTTGTTCCGGGTATGAAATGGCTGGACAAGTTTGGACGGAACTTTTTGGCAGGTAGCTGATGTAATAAGGAAAAACTTAGGCTTCTTTTATTTTCGAAATAACCTTTTTATTTAGTAAAATGAAGAAGTTGTTACGCGCGGCGAGCTGCGCGCTTTAACGTGAGCCTACGAATCTACATATGTCGTTTTTCTGTGGGAGATTATCTATTACCGCGGGTTATTCCGCGGGGCACAGCTAGTTCAAAAATATAAAAATATTCAAAGAATTTCACTTTGCGAAAGCAAAGCAACTCGTTCCATATTTAATGCAAAGTACCTTTAACGTTCAATCAGAGGTAAATGCTAGATTTTCCTTGAACTTTTTCCAGTTCCAAAGGTTTATTTCCTTGCAAGATATTAAAGTGGGGTAACTTGATCTAACAAAAGGCATTTTTTGAAACCACATGTTATGTTTCAAATTATGTATACATATAAATATGAATAATAATTTAAGTATATATGAAATGAGTTAGCAATCAAGCAGATTGCCCACTATGTGGTTAGTATGTGGCAATTATTGCATTCTTCTGCCTTATCCGATGATGTTATTCTTTGTTTATTGATGATTTTAATTTAGATGAAATAACCTAGCCTTGATGGCATTTTGTGTAACACGATTCCTTCTTTGTTTTTTTTTATTTTTGCGTAACCGGTTTAATTATGTTAGGGATGCAAGCTTTTAGGCGATAGTTTCTTACATAAACATTTTGTGCTTTCTCAAACTGATACCTGTAATGTGCTTTTTTACCGATAAATCAATAAATAGAAAAAAAAAGCTTAAGTCCTATTTTTCTATTAATTTGAACACTTACAAAGAGCTGCTGTGCACCGCAACGCATTTAGGATGCAGAAATAAATTTGATCATCCCTTTTGTTTGTTTAACAGTTCAACCTTATACATTGCTATTTCAGCTTCAGTTAATATGGTCTTGTTGAAATGAACTATTGTCATCACGACTACTTAATATGTCCAGCTTATATGTCCTTATGATTTCCACACGGCCCGATCCCTAGCAGTCGATAAATTCACCATAGGTACTATTAATTTAAATATAACATACTTAGCTAGCAAAACCAATCAGCATTTGAACTCCCTCTGCAGGGCAGCGTTTTTTGATCTTGATCACAACGCCACGTTTTCAATTGTCAGGAAAAAATAAATAAGTTCTCATTTTTTTTCAGTGTAAGAGGAGATTATTTCTTCATTACGTCTGCAGAGTCTCCCTACGGTCTAGGTAACGGTGGGTTGTAGCGCTACTTTGAATAGGATTTTTAATTAAGAAATATATATTTATTGTTATTTGTTATGTTAAACAACTAGCGACTTTACAATTTAAGTGATAAAAGTAGTCGATATTGGTTTAAGGCCATTGTATATCTTCGGTTGTATGCTTTTATAAAGTAGTATCTGTATTTTGTGTTTTTATATGTTGGACATAAATAAATTGTAAATTCATTGTTTAAAAATGGATCCAATTATTTATTTATTATTATTATAAATAATTATCCTTAAAAAATATTGAATATTTTCTTTGTGTATATATATTTTGTCTCAAACAATATTCATGATGTTCAACCAACGCCAAATCATTGCCTCATAATAGGTATAATATTATTGTGAACTTAGAATATGTTTTGTGAAGACTGTAAAATAGTATAAGTACCTAGAGTATTTATTAATAATAAATATTTAATAAACAACTTGATTTTTTTCTTTAAAGATCAAGAGAAGATCCCACAAGGAAGACCATATTTTGATAGTAGCTTTGTGTGAATTTTCATAGTTTGGTTTGGACATTGCAAGCGGGTCGCTGCTTTGTCTCAATAGAAAGATTTCTTGATTCAGTGGGCACGTAGAGACATCGGTCTCAGCTACAATATTAGTATATTCGTTAAAACTCACTTATCCGCATTGAAGTAGAAGTTCTTGCATTGAAGCAGATATTGGTGGTTATGACCCAGTCTCTTCAATCTTTGTAAGGTCTTGGTGCTTACCACTATCCCTTATAACAGTATCATAATAATAACATGACCTTTCCTAATACAAAAATGCATCATCACTGATATTCTGTATATATAAAGGTAGATACCCATCTGTGCCTCAAAAAGGCACCGCCAAAGAGAATACAGTTTGGCTTTTTTTAGGTAAATGTATGCTCATTCGAAATATGTTTGTGTGTGTCACTCCGGAACACTTTTTTCGATTGTTTTTGTGAGCATATCACGGATTTAACTTTTACATCGTTGTGCATCATTATATCAATAATGTTTTAAGAGATAGCGATAACCCCCCTGGTCCATGCAGTGGAACGTCATAGGTGATGATGACAATGATAAAAGTACATTGGAATTGTATGCCTCCGGTTAAATAACAAACCATTACATCAAATAACTCGTCCAATCGGACTTGTAAGCAATTGATCATCCAATGTTTGGCATTTTAATCGATAACCTGGTATTCTTTGAACAACCATTAGAGTCCCGACAAATGGACGCAAATGAATTCCCAATATTTAAATATCATTGCCTGAGGCCGACCTTATTTTATATTTATTCCTCTCTGTTTATTTATTTCGAAGCTTCATTTGTTATCTTTGAAATGTATATTGTTGGAAATGACGAGGGTATTGTTAGTACCTATGTCGTATTGCTTAGTGAGCTGGTTTTTATGATAATTTGCCGATATTTCTGTTTTTTACGAACATTTGTCCTGTGAACGATGTATTTCGATTGTTATCAAATATATCAAATGGTAACTACAGCATACATTGAGTAATGCTGGATTACGTTTATTTTTTTTCCATCTTTTTGTTTGTGGTGTATTCGTTTTGTCAGTGACACTAATCGCAAAAACATTTACATTTTTGTCAAATTGAGTTCTGTTGATGACAGCAGATGGCCTATGGTTTTAAAATTGTAGACGCAAATGGGCGAAAATGTGGGAATCGTTTTATATGTTGGCGATTTTCCGGGTTGTCTATACGCACAGGGTATGCACTGCTTATTTGCATATATATATATATGGAGTGCACGCCACTGCCTTTTGCGTATTTTAACTCAAATAGTAAAACGCTCGGTGCTCTTACGGTGAAGGAACATAATGCGGGGAAACCTGCGCACACCTACGAAAAGATTCAAAGGTTGTGCGTGAAGTCGGTCAATCAGCAATGGGCCCGCGTGAACGACCAAGGCCTATACGGTAGGCTCGTGCCCCTCGATGAGGACATATAATGAGCTGATGATAAGTAAAACACACACAATTTAATGTCTTAATTCTTTTGTAATAATATGTATCAAATGTTGGTGAACCTTTTGAATTAAATAATGTTTAAATATATTATTAACTCGAAATACATGGGAGGTATTAAACATTTTTAAAGTAGGATACATATCGAATTGAAACTATCCTTGTATAAGCAACAGTTAAACGTAACGTTTTCTCCGTATTCTTACGTTTGTCGTTAGCGTTCACCAGCTCGAAACCTTTTAGCGATATTATGTGAGAAAACGTGTTTATTGTAACACTGTGTGCTTTACTTTGATAATAGACAGGATTGTTTGCGTTACTTCCGTGAGCCGCACTCACGGCTATTACGATATCTGTTTTTGTTATCAGCTTGAGCATATAGAAATATTTATATGTATATATGAAGTTAGCAAATGATGGTAAGTAGCTGCTGTCGTTTAGTACATCAGTACGTACCATGACCTTAGGATCGAGCAGCAATATAAACTCGAAACTAAAACCATTAGGGTAAGAAAGCAGCCTCCTTCTCTAAACGTATAAAATAAACAAACCGTAGAAGCCCAAAAGTTAGCTGTGGTAGCTGCATTATTTGCAACGTCATTAAATGCTGCTGAAAACAGCTACTGACACAACATAAGGTGAACCATCGTTTGGGCCGCTACACAAATACAGTCGAAATCCCGAAGACCGCCCGAAACCCCAAATTGTTCCTAATCTGACCTGTCGAAGTTCGAAGCCTGTTACGAAAGCAGTTATGGCAGAAAATGAATGCAAGAAACTGAAACTTGGCATATAATTTACATTACTTCGAGACTGGAAAAGGAAAATGCTTTGAATGACCCCTCAAATAACAAATAATATCATCAAATGACATATTGCTACCTCAGATGGACTTCATTGAAATCGTTAGAACACTAAGCGTGGATACGTTATGAATAATGAAAAAATAATATTCATAATTTTATCCACGTAATACAGGACTTAATAAAAGAAGCAAGTTAAAGACGGCCCTCGTTTAATTAAGATAGGAAGTAGTTTTTACCTCATTAATATTAAGTAGCAAGGGGAGCACTTCCACGGAATTAAATATTAATAAAATCGTCACTTGGGAGGCCGGCGAGTGAAGAATAATGTTGAAGACATTTTTATGCTGTTGATAACCGAACAAAAATAATCGTTAAATAACTAAGGATAATAATTTTGACGACCCATTTGGTGTTGCGGTTGAGGCGTCGACTGCAATACCAAGGGTTCCGGGTTCGATAACATGGGTGTTCATGAACATGTCTCTTTGTAATGGTCTGGGTGTTTTATATGTATAATATGTATGCATTTACAAAAAAAAAGTATATAATTATGTTTATCCGTTGTTTAGTACCCATAATACAGGCTTCACGCTTAACTTGGGGCTAGATGGCGCTGTGTGAATGTCAGTGGATATTTATTTATTTAGTGTTCACAGATATATTTTATGATTTGATGGACATGACTTGAACAGGAAAAGATTTGATGAATTCGCGAAATATTTTGAAAATTATATGAAGTTGTTTATCTTCTAAGTATAACATTGAAAATGATGATTCATTCATGAGAACCAAAGTATCCGACATTGATCGTCGGATCAGCAAGTTGTAGTGGCAGTGGGCTGGATAAGTATGACGCCGAACCGGCGGCCATTGGAACAGACGAGTTCTGGAGTAAAGACTGTCTCTTGTGAAATGTAGGTATAGGACGCTCTCTGGATATTCCAGCTCGAAGGACCGACGATTTAAGAATACTGGAGTAAGAAAGCGGAGGTCTGAGATATCTGGTTCAAAAAGACATGGAGACCTATGTCAAGCAGCGGGATGCGATAGATTTAACAGTAGTAGATATTTATAAAGACTCACCGATGTATCTACGCAAAAGAGGAATTTAAAAATATAGGAAATGTAATTTTGACCAATCAGATATGCTGATGACACACATGACGCGGATTCTTCCTATGCCGGCATTAGTCGATCCCCCTGCCTTCCAGCATCGTATTTGGTCGGTCGCCTTGCCACGTTAGTGAGCCGTGTGAGTATAAACCGGACTTTTTGTGACATAAGGTGAACGAGACGGTCAGTTTGCTCATCTGGTGGTACTTAAGTGACCTATAGACCTGAACATGACAAATGCAGTGTTGAAGGAAATAAAAAAATCCAGGTAGTTATTATTTTCCGTCAACAGTGCCATGCGCCCGTCACCCGAGACGACAGATGTTAGGTTTTTTCATACCCGATAATTTTACTAGCTGCAGCGCTCTCACCATAAACACAGAACTGCTTAACACTCCTATTTTACGTGATCATATCTGGTACTGCGATGGTACAAACCTAGACGAATCAGTACCGAGTCAACCACCTTGTGAACTGGTGCACTACACTTTGCACCTAATACTATGTCTAGAGTTACCGACATAGCCCGCCGGATCAGCAAGTTGAAGTGACAATGGGCTGGTCACGTATGTCGCAGAACCGATGTTCGTTGGAGCAGACGAGTTCTGGAGTGGAGACCGCGTCTTGGCAAGCGTAGCGTAGGACGCCCTCCGGCCCGATGGACCGACGACTTGCGAAAGGTCGCTTGTGGAAGCTGGATGAGAAAAGTGGAGGACCGGGATATCTGGCGCAAAATGGGGGAGACCTACGTCCAGCAGTGGTAGGTTGAAGACACACTATGTCTAGTTTGATTTGCATCGTTTTACGACGCAAATGAATGCGCAATTTCTAAGAAATTACGCTGATACGTTCTACACGCCATGAGGTCCCGCGGGGCTTGTAGGCCGTTGTATGGCAGTAGTATATAACACTGGATAAATACGAAAACATTTCGCGCACGTCGCCCCGCCACCGGGGAGAGGATTCCCATCAAAACCGGCAGACTGTTTGCATCCACGCCTCTGGGACTGCCGCGGATTCTTTTGACGCTATCCCATCTACTACGAGGCCACATGACCTTTTATTATGAAAGACCGGATTAAAACTGTCGTTCAGACGTGAAATTGCTTTGTTAATTGGACTGGGCCGTGGTAACCCTTTAGTGAGGTGAAATTATGTATCGTTCTTTTTTTAAATTTGACCGTCGGTTTCAGAGGAAGGAACTTAAATTTTTAGTAATGATAGGTTATAATTGATTTTATTAAATGAACATTATTATGTATTCGTCGTAAGTAATTGCTTGTAGGTACGTATTTGATCGATCCTATTTTCTATGTTAAGAAAAGTGTATGTATGTTAATCCGTTGTTCAGTACGAGTTCAAACTCCTTGCTTATTTTAAGAGCTAGCAGGTTGTGTAAAGGTCAGTATTAATTATTTATTGGTCAATTAAAGTTCAACATGTTTCATCATCATCTTTATTACAGTTCACTGCTGAATTAGTTTCCGACTAGTGCCCGACGACTTGTTCAGGAATTTCACATACTAAACCTTCAACCGGATCACAAAGACAGAATGAAATATGGTAGTAAAAAAAAGTCCATAGACTAATATCAAACGTTAAACTCGTCCTTAACCCTTCAGGTAATTAAAAACAAATATCCCTAAATAACGATACATTCAAACCAATTGCCTTTGATAATTACCCGGAGGTGACCGTATACACGGTCGTTTGGGTAGCTTTTGTCTACCAGTAGGTATGCTTTTTGTTAAGCTGTGTTTAGGGTTGAAATTAAAGCCAAACAGTAAAAGTGGATAATGACATAGGTATTTATTTAAATATATATTATTGTAATTATATGAATTGTATTCGTACATTACTTTTACATATAATTTACCGGCGACGCGTATAGCGGCGAGTCGACGTCGTCTCTATGGGCATCGTTGAACGTCGCCATTCGGGCTTAGGAGAGAGTATTGTGTAATAATAGGAGTTTATAGTAGTAGTTATCTTAACGTATTAACCTCCAGAAGTGAACTGTTGCGGAATGTTAATAAGTAATGAATAAATGAAATTCATGGACGTAAATAAAAAAATACGGTCGAGGTCTCGCTTACATCGAAGTGTGTCGAAATCCGGTCAATTATTGTATAAAATTAGTAATAGTATTGAAATCCACAAAATAATAAGATATTTGGCGCGCATCTATCAACAGATCGAGAAACAACTGAAATAAATGTTCCGAATGCAGCGACAGCACACACATTATTTCGAACACATTTATTTGAACAAAGAGCCTACAACTGTATTCTCTTTCGTATCTACCTTTATATATACAGAATATCATTGCCATGATCCCTTGCTTATGCTGAGTAGGCCCGTTCAGTCTAGACGTCGTAGAACGACACATATAACAAAAATAAAGCAAATCAAATTTTGTAGTAATTTTTTTGACATCAGCTCATTAAACGTCCCCACCGAGGGGACGAGCCTATCCGTAAAGGGTGTATATGTCTTAGTCGTCACGTGGGCCCAGTGCGGATTGGTCGACTTTGAATCTCTTCGCAGGCGTGCGCAGGTTTCCTCACGATGTGTTCTTTCACCGTAAGAACGTCGAAAGGTATGCCTTCCCATCAAGGCAACAGCAACTTTTATGAAGTTGCGCTGCGCCTAATTTTAGAATTAACTATTATTGTTGTGGTTGTTTACTATAGATTCGTTCATTACATTTGCATTACCTATAAATCTTTGTATTATAGCTCTTAAGTTCAGTTGCAATACAGATGACAAGGAACACGTCTTCTTTATTTATCAAACGGGCTACATTCAAATTGAACCTTATATCTAAACATAATGGTCGACATCGAGTCGGATCGCAAGTGATTAGAAAGTGCTACTGTGAATAAGTTGACCTTGGCCGTGATCGCCCCTCGGTTACTATTGCAATAATTACCTACGCTGCATAGGTTAAGATGCGATAATAGATTACAGTTTTATTTACAATCGTATGAATACAATAGAAACATTTTGTGCGACGCGTGTTGTTTATTCGTGTATTTGTGAACTATTACAAACATGTCAGTGTTACAAGTGATTGATCAACAAGAAAACCTATTGGATCTTATAAGTAAAGCACAAACCAATTTTAAAAAAGCGCCAAAGTCTCGTTTAACGTCTGGTTTGTGGAAACAAGGATGAAATGTATTGAGGAATATTGGGAATCCTTTCGAATTGGACATTCTAGTTTATTTACGCTAACAACAAAGAGTGAAAGGTCGGAATTACCATATTTCATTGATGATTGGCATACTCGATGCGAAGACATTTACACGTCATTAAAAGCCGATTTAACAGATATGCTGCATACTTTAAACGCCCCAAACATAACTCATAATGAAACCAATATCATTTCCACTAATCGGACAGAAAAGGGAGCTTTAGAAGTGAAATTACCCAAGATTGAACTACCTAGTTTTTCGGGCGCATATGAAGAATGGCAATCATTTGAAGATATTTTTACATCACTAATAGACAACAATAAGAGTCTCAGCGACGTACAAAAATTACACTATTTGAAGTCATGCGTAGTTGGCGAAGCAAGAGGCTGCATCAAGCAATTTCAAATTACAGACAAGAATATAAATCGGCATGGGACACTTTGAAGGCCAGATACCGTCACAAGCGACTAATAGTGAACGCGATTCTCAAGAAATTATTTTCCATCAAGAAGATCTACCCAGTCACCCTCACAATTAAAGGTGTTAATAGATAGCACCAGAGAATGTATGAACAGTCTTAATAATATGGATGTTAACACCGACTCTTGGGATTCAATAATTATATTTCTGACTGTACAGAAATTGGACCAGAGTCACATAAAGGGTGGGAAAATTTTGTAAGCAATGAATGTAGTGAGACACCTTCGTTCCAGAATTTAATTTCATTTTAGAAAATGTGATTTGCACTATGGAATTGACAATTTCTATGAGCCCTCAACGAAAACTAAGGAGCGTTCTTACCACGCCACTGCCGAGATCATCACCGCCGCCGCTACCACCTCGCATTCGCAATATACGAGTATGTGTAAAATCTGCAACGAACAACACTTCCTGTGTCACTGTAAGGAATTTGGCAAATGGAGTCCAGAGAGAGATCAGAATATGTTATAGAAAACCGTTTGTGCTTCAACTGCCTTGCAAAGGGACACTCAGTTTATAATTGCAGGCAGAAGACAACTTGCAAAATCTGTCACAAACGGCATCATTCGCTGCTTCATAGTTTTTAAGAAGAGAGAAGAAAAATCAAGTGACAAGGAAGAACAGAAAAGAAAATCACAACGTTGCATAGTGGCTTAGAAAATGAAGATAATGTGTCAGTTGCCTCGCATTTTTGTTCTAAACACCAGAGGGCGTTGCTTGCTACTGCGTTAATAATTGTTAAGGGTAGCTCAGGACAAGGTATGGTACTTAGGGCTTTAATAGATACTGGTTCACAGGCATCTTTTATTAGTGAGAGAGCAACTCAATGTTAAAATTAAATAGGATACCCATACGTGGCACAGTCACGGAGTAGGATCAACTACTACATCACTCAGTCATGTGGTACAACTGGAGGTTTCATCACGATATGAAGACCATTTCAGCCTACCAGTTAAGGCATATGTTATATCAACACAGCTGACGACACACCTGCCACGTAAAGAAGTGAAGCCAAGTAATTGGTCACACATAGATGGACTAAAATTAGCTGACCCAAATTTTTCACACCTGGTAAAATAGACTTATTACTAGGAATAGACGTATACACTGAGATCATCAAGAACAACCTGATAAAAGGTCCGCCAGTTCTCCATGTGCACAAGAAACCACCCTGGGCTGGATTTTATTCGGGAAAATAAACGACACACACTCAGATGAAAGGCTATTGTCATGCACCATCACCTGGACATCGATATGGATACCATGCTCAAAAACATGTGACATAGATCAATCTAACAAACCAATCTCACTGCTGATGAGAGACGATGTGAAGAGATTTACACATCTACTCAATCAGACCCCTGATGGACGCTATTGGTAAAACTACCATTTAAACGAACAACCAATTCAATCGTTGTGAAACAAAGCAAATTGTACTAAAAAGGTTTCACCAGCTTGAAAGGAATTCAAGGAAATTCTAGATTAAGAAGAATACAACCAAAGGTTTAGATGAATATTTGCAACTCAATCATATGGAAGAAGTACCAGACAATGAAAAGAATGACCCAGCAATATATCTCCCACATCACGTTGTTTTAAGGGAGGACAAGGAAACATCTAAATTGCTAATGCAAACAGGGGAGATACTAAGTGAGCGCATAATTAAAACTCTTGGTCTGACATGGAATATGGCTTCAGATACTTTTCAATATAATTTTCATCTTCCTGAACCTCCGAAGATCATAACTAAAAGAAATATCCTCGCCGATATTCAACGTCTTTTCGATCCTCTGGGCTGGCTCGGAGCAGCTATCATACCTGCAAAAATGCTCATACAAAAATTATGGCTCGAGAGATTGGATTGGGACGACAACGTAGGTGAAACACTGAAAGAAGAATGGTTAAAATTAAGACGGAGTTTGGAAGACCTCAATAAAATACAAATAAAAAGATGGTTGAACACTAATAATGAAAACACAGTAAGCCTCCATGGCTTTTGTGATGCTTCAAGTAAGGCATATTGTGCTGTTGTTTACTGCAGAACGGAACATGATGGAGAGATTAAAACCGGAATTGTAGCTTCAAAGACACGTGTGGCACCAGTCAAGCCAGTATCACTTCCACGGCTTGAATTGCAGGGCGCAGTTCTTCTTGCAAAACTTCTCACGCAAGTCAGGGAAGCCATGAGGATACCAATTAGTCAAGTTTTTGCGTGGACTGATTCTTCCGTCGTTCTATCTTGGCTTTTTGGAGACCCAAACAGATGGAAGCCATTTGTAAGCAATAGAGTTGTAGAGATTTTAGATAATACTTGCAACACACAATGGTTTCATGTAGTATCAAAAGAAAATCCTGCTGATCTTGGTTCACGAGGACTAAATCTGGAACAATTAGCAGACAATAAACTATGGTGGGATGGACCACAGTGGCTAAGAGAAGGGAATATAAAATTCTCTAGACCAAATATCATTCCAACTGATATAGAACGGAAGCAAAATATACAAGTCAATCTGAAGATTAATAATCAAGAAGGTACAGAAAGAAAAATTAAATTAGAAAATTTTGATTCACTACAAGAACTTAAGAAGGTAATAGTTTACAGTAAAAGATTTATTAACAGCAAGAAGAATTCTGAAAAGATTGGGACTGCAATTACGACAATTGAATTAGAAGAAGCTTTATTGACATGTGTAAGAATTGTTCAAAGACAGGAGTTCGGAGAAGAAATAGACAGACTTATGAAAAATAATACCGTAAAGAAGTCCAGCCACTTAAAATCATTAAATCCGTACCTTGATCAGAGCCATATTCTCGGGTGGGCGGACGATTGAGAAATTCAGATTTGGATGAGCATAGGAAACACCCTGTCATTTTAGGTACCAAAAATGACTTGACTCCACTGATAATAGCTGAAGCCCATCGAAGAACATTACATGGAGGAATCCAACTAATGCTATGCCATCTAAGATCCAAATATTGGATACTCAGAGCTAAGAATGCAGTTAAGGCTTACGTTCACAAATGTGTTATTTGTGCACGGCAAAGAGCTGTAGCTAGAACTCAGGTCATGGGTGATCTACCAAGGGTGCGTACAACACCAGCACGACCGTTTCTCCATAGCGGTGTAGACTTTGCTGGACCCTTACAGGTTCTCATGTCTCGTGGCAGAGGAGCAAAATCAAATAAGGCTTATATTGCCATATTTATTTGCATGGCTACAAAGGCTATTCATTTAGAATTGGTGGGTGACATGACCACTGAATCTTTTATAGGGGCATTCAAGCTTTTACTCCAGGAGAGCAAGTGCGCACATCTGTGAGCGATCAGGGAAGAAAATTTTTTGTGCTAATAAGGAGCTAACAACCGCTTGGCCGAAGCTAATTTGAAACACCAGGTCCATTGGCAGATGAATTGGCTTGGATTCTACTCAGTGGCATTTTATCCCACCGTATAGTCCAAACTTTGGAGACTATGGAAGCGGGGGTTAAATCAATCAAATATCACCTCAGAAGAATACTTACCTCAACCTTGACATTCGAAGAGATGACAACAACACTCTGCCAATCGAATCGTGTTTGAAACTCCCGGCCATTGACACCTATAGACACTGCAGATCCTGATTCAGTTGATCCACTTACACCTGACATTTCTTGATAGGCGAAGCACCCTTAAATGTACCTTGTCCTGACTTACGCCTCGTAAAACTTAACACTTTATCGCGTTGGCAATTGACACAAAGACTTGTGAGAGACTTCTGGCACAAATGGCAAAATGAATACCTTTCTAGGTTACAGGAACGCCCGAAATGGCTGAAACGCGAACCCGAATTTGACTTTGGCGATATCGTTATTATAAAAGACGATCAGCTTCCGCCTGGAAAGGGTCTCTCGCTCGCGTTGTTACAAAACATCCCGGACTAGATGGTGTTACCAGAGTGTACAGTGTTAAGTGCCATAATGATGTAACAAAACGGTCTATTTCTAATTATGTGCATTACCCATTGATAAGACCTAACATTATTATTAATATAGTAAGTAGGTACAAGCTTTGCAAGTGTAGTATTTAAAATTTTGCATGTTATTCTAAATTTAGTATTAGTTTTCTCATCATTAAACTAAGTAATAATTGATCTCATGTTGTGTAAACTTAAAAATTAATGTTATCAAATATAAAAATGTGAATTCTTTAAATGTAGTTTATAAAGGACTGTCGCCTTGGTGGCGGTATTTGTGGTGTTTCTTATATAGATTCGTTCATTACATTTGCATTTACCTATAAATCTTTGTATTATAGCTCTTAAGTTCAGTTGCAATACAGATGTCACAAGGAACACGTTTCTTTATTTATCAAACCGGGCTACATTCAAAATTGAACCTTATATCCTAAACAATTATGTTTTCTTTTTTCTCATTCTTGATGTTGCAGCCGACGTCTCAACCGCAACACCAAATAAAATATTAACTTGTCATATGCGATGTTCATATAAAATACATATTTCCTTTCTTTTATTTACCCTTTGACTTTTTTATGCTATGTTATTTTTTAAAAATAAGAGCATTTTTTTTTCTGTAAAATTTTATATTTTGTTTTGTGATTTTGTAAAGGTCAATAAATGGTTTTTCTTTCTTCTTTCTTATTTAAATGAATCTCCCAACATATTGGCACCTTATGCATTTGCAGTCGAAACTAACATGTACTAACAAGCTCTGCTGCAGCCGGGCTTATAATGAGGGCCATTGTGACACAGGCTCCACTAATTGTACTAAGTAATTTGAATTTCTTTCTGAGTCCCTTTAGCTAGTGCAGTCTCGTTCCACCCCCTTTGTTTTGTGATTTCATTTGAATGACAAACAGCGGTCTATCTCTTTTAATGATGCCTTTAGCTGACTTTGGAATATTAGATTGGATTTGCTGTACTGTATTATGGTTTCTGAATAAATATTATGTGATATATAAACAGGCTCTAATATTCACCATCAGCGTTATTTTCTCATTTCTTTAATGTGGACTGTAAATAATGAGGTCACCCGTTCGGTTTTCTTTTTATTTCATCAAGTATTCAAACCATTTCTGACATGTCCCATAAACCTTAGATAGGTTTATTATTCCACAAAAATACTAGAAAAATGCAATTGCAAATTCATAGACAAAATTACATAGATGTTACCAGTTCATAATAAATAATAGGTATACGAATACATTGCCGACAGCTTTACACACTCTATGGCTTTTCCCAATCAAGTATAATGGCGACAGAATCGCGCGTCGGCTTAACCCACGGCAATTTTCATTGCGTTTTAAAACGGGCGGGACGCAACCGAAGTCGTTCGGTACATCTGTTTGACAATTTACGCGTTTAATAATGGCCGCTGGTGCCTTTGAATCGGTCGCGCACGAATTAACAACCGGCTAAATTAAAGCTTCCAAACTTTTTCGGACCGATGGCCCGAGCCTGCCTCCTATTTAGCCCGTGGTGGATCCGTAATAGAATTGTCAAATCAGCTTTGTCGATATTGATTTCTATTTATTGACCACATTTTGCACGACAATGACACTTAAAGGCGTCAGGAACGATAGATTTTCTATTGTGTCTGGATTCCTGGCATTCAAAGATTCAATGAACCATCATGAAGCGAAGGAATTATATTTATACAGCCACTATGTTTTATTACATATGCACAATAATCAAATGTTAGACCGATAGAAATCTAAGGCCTAATCACCCTATACGGGTAGGCTCGTGCCCCTCGGTGGGGACGTTTAATGAGCTGATGATGAGACCGATAGAAAAAAGAACAAAAAAAATCTTATCACGATTTTATTTATGAATTCAATTTTTATTAATTGAATTGATTGTTTATATTTATTTATTAATTCAATTGTTAATGTACTTATAATTAAAAAACGGACAAAATGATGAAATAAAATTAAACTATGTACTTTATAACATCACTTACACCTTGAAAAGGTAAATTTGGAACTAGCCACAGATTTCCTAATACAGGAGATGGGGCAAGCCGCGTTTAAAGTGCGACAAATGTAAGCTCAACGGCATACACTGGCTGCCAGTTTACACTCTGTGAGACGAGTCAAGACACGAATATTAGAAGAAATTACCGTTTTTTTTCCAAATGCCATCCTGTGCAATTGTAACATGCCATCATCGCAATTAATCAGTAAATTTACCAAGAAATATTATAACTTTTCACAGGTAAGAACCGAAAAGAAATTGCGACACTGGGACTGCCTATAAACTTGGCGGCTTGTCCAGTCTAATTGTATATTCGGATGTCTGTGGAACTAGCAATAACAACTTCTACTTATGTATGTATGACTTGTAAGTATACCACTGTTGAAGTGAATAAATAAATTATGAATAATAGTTTATTGATTTGTTAATTATTATGTGTCGGTTCGATCAAAGTATCTTTAAAATTATAGACTCAAACTTTCACTTAAACTGGCATTTGTGTTTCATTGAGAAGTAGAGCTTTTTCAATGAAACCGAATTTTTTTTCGTAATTAATATTAAAGACCTGACAAAAAAATAGCTTTTCTCTTTAATCTTGGCTTGGCGATCAATTAATTTAGCGTTGTATATATTTATATGCGACTGAAGTGTATACCGGACGATGTCAAGTTGCGTTTATTAACAAACTTTTTCCATTACAAATGCATTGCTGAATTCGGTAACAGTGAAATCTGAAAATCTGAAATTCGATTCCGAATGGCAAAGCAAATTAATTGTTCTACGGAGGGCAAATAACTCAAAGGCTTGCTCTAAGAATAGGTTTGTATTTAAATTAGAATGACCGACCCTACACTAGTTTCTCAAATTGAGTAAATCGGCTGACCAAAATATATCAAAAATATTGGGAAATGTTATGAACGAAACATATTTTATAATATTAGCAAAATTACCAACAATGTTCTCGACACATATTAATATAATTTGTCTTAACATATACACAAATACAGGCACATACATGTAGAGGGAAAAAGAGTGAATAATAATGGTTGAAGCATCATTATCATTATACGTCCCCACCGAGGGGCACGAGCCTACCCGTATACAGAGTACAGTTTGGATTGGGCGACGTCACGCATGCCTTTTGCATCTCTTCGAATGCATATGCAGAATTTCTTTACAGTGTTTTCCTTTACCGTTAGAGCGTCGGATAAATGTCATACGTATAATTTCGAAAATACATTGGTACATGGCGGGGTTTGAAGCTGCGCCCTCCAGATCGCATGGCAACAGTCCACACCAATGAGCCATCGACGCTCATTATGATGATGATTAAATTGAATTAGCTTGTTATTAATTAATATTTTTTTATAATTAAGGGTTCATACAATTAATCTGTTCCTAGAACCGACGATTCCTTCCTCCATTTAATATTAAGTAATCGAGCAATAGCCTTTAAGTACCAGGTGCAAGTTGATGCTACTGAATATTTAACCAGCTATAACCATTCGATTGTCAACGTCACATGTCAAACTTGGACAGATAATTGAGGGAAGTACGACTTACTGGTATTTTTAACCTGTATTTACGAAGAGCTGCGATGAATAATGAAAATACTTTCCTCAAGCGAAGTCGCTGCAAACACTACAATTAAAACAAGCACCACGACAATAATTGCATAGAAAGTATTGTCGATTTGAACTCTATAAAGTTGAATAAACTTTACTCATGATATCCCCCTACCGAACATTAATGTACAATGTATTAGGACTGGTTAGGAATGCAAATCATTACATTCTGGGGAAATTCTAAGGAAAGTGTACCTTAACTTTCAAGAATTGTAGGTCTGTTATTAGCCACGTTAAATTTATCGATAACTTCATGATAAAACCACATCTGGTTTCAATTACCTGGTTCCCACGGAACTGTGTGATGCAGTGTATGGGTTTTTAAAATAATTCTACACGAGCGAAATGCATTCTAGAGTGAAGACCGCGTCTCGGCAAGCGTAGCGTAGGACGCCCTCCGGCCCGATGGACCGACGACTTGCGAAAGGTCGCTGGTGGAGGCTGGATAAGAAAAGCGGCGGACCGGGATATCTGGCGCAAAATGGGGGAGACCTATGTCCAGCAGTGGACTGCGTTAGGTTGAATAGAAATGCGTTCTTTATTTGTTTCTTTTAACCGACTTCAAAAAAGAAGGTTACTCAATTCAAATATGTTTTTTACTTTTGGTAAGACAGATTGTATAAATTAAAATAGCAATTAAATTACTGAAAAGTTGATCAAATTTGCCAATTAAAAAAATATGAACCTTGGATTTATCGTTTAAAATTAGAAGCTATCTTATAAGTTTCTTCGTATTATGTAATTACGGTGTAGAAAAACTTAATTCAGCTAGCCTGTACTCGTAGATCAAATACAGATTTTGTCGAAAATACACTGTTCTACTGTTTAAACTTTCGATTTTGTTTTGTGACAAATATGAACAGCAAAAAACTGCCATATTCCAAATCTTTTTAACTGAAAGTCTGTCGTTTCCGCTAGTATTAAATAAAGATAATGAACTTACAAAATCTTCAGTCAAATATGAATAAAATAACTGCACTTCATGCACATTAACGATTCTTGGAATAAAGCCACATTGTTAGTATAAATTTGTAATACTAAAAACTTATAATATGATAACACTATAATAAGAACCTAAAAAAATAAAATATTATAACTAAACAAAATAATAAAGCTCTCTTTGGATAAGGAGTTTGTAATAGGTACTTATGTTCTGTTGCAATGTTTAACTGAATTCTAAGTATTGTGTGAATAGCTATGCGTTAGTTTGCAAGTAGCTCATATAATAATCAATATGCCTTCTAAGTTGGCTGCTTGAAGAGTTTCCATGGCTTCAACGTAGCATAGGAGTCATCTTACAATGAGAACACAATTCATATTATTTACACGAGGCAACTGAGAAGTATGAATTCCCGCAAAGGCCAATTTTCTCATAATTAATTTTACATTTCATATTAAATGAGGATTTGAATAAAGTTTTCTTGATGACTTTAATTAAAATAAAAAAATAAATACCCATTGACATTCACACAGCGCTTGGGACTAGCCAAGTTAAGCATATTATGGGTACTAAATAATGAATAAAATAGTTATATATATATTTTTTGTAAAAACATATTATACATAGAAAACACCCAGATCATTACCAACGGACATGTTTATGCACACAAATGTTTGTACTGTCCGGGGATCGAACCCGGAACCCTTGGTGTAGCAGCCGACGTCTCAACCGCTACACCAAGCGGGTCGACAAAAATGTATAGAATATAGTCTCATAGTAAACAATTCATATTATTTAATATAACATCACCTAGTATACTAAAAGTGTACGTATATCAAAACTGTAAACCAACAGGTCAAGGTATTGATTTGGCATTCATATAACTTATTCATGAAACGTTAACGACGTAGTGAATGTTAAAGATACGTACGACGAGCACGCACAACGGTAATGCATACATAAAGTTATATTTAAATACATACAAGCAATACTGAAAGTTGAAATTCGATTCAGTACCGTTTTTAATATTTGACGAAGTTCGATGAGCCGGACGGTGGCCGACCCAGGCCACGACCTGGGCGCGTAGGGTTGAACGAATCAAAATTTATTATTAAATTTTCCCATACAGCGGTAAACATTGAAAATTATAGACTACCGCTTTTTATTCCCTGAAACCCTTTAAAACAACATATGTGTTGTACATGTAAAACATATTGGGAAGGAAGCTTCGTAACCATTTAACCACCAAAGAGGTCTCAAAGCAGCATTTTATTTAGGACGGTTTACAAGACATTCACTTATTTCATTGACAATATTCATTTGTAAGAGATACAAACAAGAAGTGAAGCCACGACAAGAAAAGCTGACAGGGAAGCAGTTTTGCAAATTGAACCCTCATTACTCGTACTTAACCGAATTTAAATGTTATGAAAAAAACCATTGTACATATACGTAGTCATGCCGGTAAAAGGTTTAATATTTTTCTGGCAATCCAGCTTGAAGGATCAGAAAATATGAGGAAGATGATGAAATTTTTAAAATGTATAGATTGTCTCGATTAATTTTAAAAGATATATGAAGTTATTATGTGTATTTATTTCATATATGTGTATTTTTATTTTATTATTAGTACACACTTGCCTACTTTCTTACTTTGTTTCCTTTTGTTTTGGCCAGCTGGAAGAAATTTCATTGTGAAATAAGCTGTGCCTTTGTACGTACTTTTCCATGTTTATTGTGTTTTGTCTTTTCTGTGTGTGCATAAATTGTTAAATAAATAAATAAAGCCTAAAATCCTTAGCGCCAAGATGGTATTTCGTTTATAACACGAATGATAATAATAATGCACTTGCTCGCTGTGATTGTGATGAAATCCTCATAATAATTAAGCAGTCGATCCCGAATTTTATCTTAAAATACGTCGTCGTTCACACCCACCAACCCGCATTGGGCCCGCGTGGTGGATTATGGCAATCCATAAATAATAAATAAATATCTACTGACATTCACACAGCGCCATCTAGCCCCAAGTTAAGCGTGAAGCCTGTATTATGGGTACTAAACAATGGATAAACATACATATATACATTTTTTTGTAAATACATACATATTATACATAGAAAACACCCAGACCATTACAAACAGACATGTTCATGCACACAAATGTTTGTATTGCCCGGGGATCGAACCCGGAACCCTTGGTGTTGCGGCCAACCTCTCAACCGCAACACCAAATAGGTCGTCAATGTTTATGCACAAACAATAAATTCTAAAAAAAGTCATTTTAAATCTAACTCCTACCTACAATCCATCTAACTACTATAGAAGTCCGCTGAAAAATGTAATGAAAACCAGTGAAGCAATAATATGAAATATTCACCGGAAAGTATATTCGTCTGCAGCACTTAATGAGATGCATTTTAAATAAGATATTCACTTTTAGTCGCGCGCTAACCCGCGAATGGAATAGTTATGAAAATTTTCCTGCATATGTTTAGCGGAGAGATAAAAACGCAAGCAAAATGTGAAAATCATTACTTGCGTTATAATTCATAAATCTCTTGCAAATCTGTAATGCAAAGGGAAGATACGAGTGTTTATATGTTTGCTCTCGTCTGTATCTTAACTAAGGTACGATAAAATGAAATGGCGGACAAAATGGTCATCTGTTTGTTATTAAAAAGGGTCAAAATTTTCACCTTTAGAACCTCACCGGCTTTGGATTATCTTGCCGAAAAACTTAGTTTATTATTGTTTTAAAATTAGTTTAAAAAAAAGCCCAAAAGTGTGTTTATAGGTATTAACCTACGTGCGCTGTTTCTCATGTAAGTGATTGTGTAAATCTTTTTGAGAAATAAAAACATCTTTAAACCTAAAAAACGAGGCTATTTTATTTTATATATTGACCAAAATCATACGCCAAGTCCATAGTAGTAAACTGTACACCTAAATTATAACGATACTCATAAATGCATTTAATTTCCCTGTACATTGTGTGTCAGCAATTTGATTTTTGAAGTCGACACAACAAGTTTAGAGAAAATTTACGAATTATAATAAAAAAAATATAAAATATCATGCCATGTTATAATATCCTAAGATAGGGTTTTTAATCGTTAAGGTAGGTCAATGCCTAGTTGTGAAAATAAGAATAAATCAATCCCTAAAATGTACCTTCTGCAGCACACAAACCTATATATAACTTTTTTATAATAAAAACACACTCTTAATTGTAAATATGAAGAAGCAATTCCACTCGAGATAAGTGAGCTTATGTTACTTTCGAGTTCAGACCATTCCATGCTCTCGTTTCAAGCTACAACTTCGTTATAGGTAAAACTTAACTAGACTAACTCAACTGAACTTGCCACGTCTTAGCTTAGCACTAAGACTTAGAGACTTAGAAATTGATGTGCGTGGAGGTACTGTTATATCATTGTTGTTTATTAAAACTTATACCATTTTGGAAGACATTTATAGAAATATTTTGTTGAAAAACATTATTTTATACTTCTTAGATAAGGGTAGACTTATTCGTACTAAAAAGTAAATTATGGAAATTTATATTTCCATCTTGTTTGTACTCAGTATCTATTACAATTTTAAAATTAGCTCATCTAATATAACGCAGGCGTCAATCAATGTTATTATTAATTGGTAAGTGTTCACGATTCGAAGTTCTCCTTTGATGCTAGCATGGAGGCATAGAGCCAATACATAGATACTTTGTAAGTTCTCATAATGAGAAATTATGTAGTCTAGTCACAAAAGCTGTACATATTATACATCATTTTAATTGATTTAAAATGATCGGAAATATCATGATTACTTGAAGATTTTTAAAGCATTTGAGTCAATTTAAAGGTTTGCCGAGGCCTAAAGTACCTAGTATATAAAGTTTTAAATAATCGTATGTGTACAGTTCTAAATACCTTACTGCCTTCGGAATAGTGGCAACCCTAACACATCTCAACATCGCATACTTACAGAAGTTTACTTTTTAATAATAAAAATGCACCACGAAGTTCAATAAATGAGTCTGCCCGCAATTGATGCCCTACATTAGAATGAGTAACGGTGGTCAATAAGCTCACTGAGTTACATTTAACTAAATGGCAACCCTGGTGATTTATTTGAACGCATATATGGATGACAGGGACGTATATTGTAAACTCGAGCCGGGAGAGGTAATAATTAAACTTGAAATTAAAGACAACAATATCAGAAATATAAAATTGATTTTATGATTAATTGTATTATTTACTTATTTAAACAGTATAGCTGTATACACAAACATTAAATTGGAGTATCTGTTTCCAATATTGAAATAACAATTTTGTTTCTTCATGCTTAAGGATACATACACATAAACCAAATTTTTTTTTTTCAATTTTTGTGTGTCTTCCTGTCTGTCCGTCTTTCTGTATGTCTGTTTGTTACGGGTAATCTCATAAATGGCTGGACCTATTTGGACGGGACTTTTTTTGGCAGGTAGCTGATGAATTACGAAAAAGTTTTGTTTACGAAAACACCTTTTTATTATTTACAAAAAGAATATTCCACGCAGCGGCACGCATCGCAAAACGATGTTAAAGAAATTTAGTATTATGTAGTAATATGTTAGATGACACCCAGGATAAACATAAAGGCTACGTTTTACTCACATAAAATGCTATTATTAACTCTCCGAGTAAGTTAGTCATATCTGCATGACAACTGGATCGCTCAGACATATCTGCAGTTTCGAAACACTGAAGGATTCAGGACGAAAATACCTTTCGTAACTAGCCAAACGCTGCCCAATCTAATTGGATTCGAGTCCAGATTGGCGGTGTCGGATGTTAAATCAAAGCTTTCATCCAAGTCTAACTATAGGCACCTTTCATGACGAGTAGAACGCTTTACCTCTGTATGTTGTATGGGATCTCAGTATACAATTAATAATAGTATTTATTAAAAGAAATAGTATTTATTCGGTGCAAATTATTAACTAAAGACAGCCAATAACATAAACACCATACAATTATAAACTTAAATCTATGAAAACATGAATGTAGTACTGCCTTACACACATACATATACTCACAAACTCGTACACTACTCCTTAACTTTTATTATGATCAATTTACTTAATTTATTCAATTAAACTCTGTAATTCATTGGAAATTGGTTTCCCAAGATACAGGCTTTGCTTAGTTTGGGAACCCCTTGAATATGATATTTTTAACACTTATAAACATATTTGTATCTTAATTTTAAGTCCGTTTCAATAAACAGATTTTAATTTTTTCTTTCTTCTTAATTAAAGACTGTCACGGCATGCACAACTAAATTAGTCGCTGGAAACGACAAAAAGCTTATAAATATTATAAAAATAAATAAGTAAAAATAAAAAAATAAATTATTTTATTAGGCCTTAGTCGGCCGCGTGGACGATTAAGGCCTAATCACCCTATACGGGTACGCTCGTGCCCGTTGGTGGGGACGTTTAATGAGCTGATGATGGAAAAATAAATAAAAATATTTTATTTCGAAAATTATAAAGTATTCAAATACACGTGAATCCTACGAGTCAAGGAGCTGGAATGTAGTGGAACCAAAGAAAAAAAAGCTTTACAACCGTACACATCAATAATTTTTCTACAAGCATTTGTTTACAACATACACTCGTATCTATAATAGTAAATGTAATTCAACACCATTACTATAATATACACACTATTAATTAAATACAGGATTTTTCTTCATACATAGAAATCAATATCTATGAAAACAAATAAAAATGGACTGTCTGTAATATTGAAATAATATACTTTATAATGCATATGAGTATATTTTTTTAATATTTTTGAATGTCTGTTTGTTCTGGGTAATCTCTGAAATAGCTGGACTGGATGCAATAAGAAAAACTTAGGCAACTTTTATTGAATGAAAACTATTTTAGGAAAAAAATGATATTCCGGGGGGCGGCCGTGTACGGAAGTCATGAAAATATTTAATAAATATATAGGCAATGACAATGAATTCTCACCATTTATAGTAAGCACTGGCGTTTGTTTAGAGCGTCGGTGGCTTAAGGGTGTGGACTGTTACTTTCCAATCAGGAGGGCGCAAGTTCAAATCCCGACACATACCAATGTATTTTTGAATTTTTGAAATTATATGTACGATATTAAAGTGAAGGAAAACATCGTGAGGAAGCCTGCGCACACCTGCGAAGAGATTCAAAGGTTGAACGTCTAAGGCCTTTACACCCTGTACGGGTAGGCTTGTGCCCCTCGATGGGGACGTTTAATGAGCTGATTATGAACTGGCGTTAACGATCTCTATCTTTATATAAACAGGCATAATATCTTGTCTAATCCCATCGTGAATCAATCAACTCAAAGGGATATCACCGTCGTTTTCATGGAAATCGTGATATTTATCCGTTCGCTGTAGTTCAAAACTAAACCTTCAAAGGTTTGAACACAACACAAATATATAGGCTACTTATTTAAGCAATAACTGGAAATGTATAATCGCGTGCGATATTGGATTTTAAACATAGATAAACCTCAATCGCATTTATTTTGAGTAGATTATTGATTATTTCATATTGAACCGTGATTTTAAATTATTAACCCTTAGAACGCCAATGACACAAAAAGGCGTCAGAATCAATAGAATTTCTATTGTCTGCATTTCTGGTGTTCAACGTGTTAATCGGATTCGGTAACCTAAGCTTTACTCTGAACACAACAGGAGCGTTGTTTATGGTTGATGGTATGAGCCAGCCCATTCGTGCCTAAGCTTGTTTCTCCGGCACTAAAAACACCTTCTAATTACTTCCTCACAGACCGATCACTAGCTTTTAACTGATTTTAGTGACTTTTTCTCCCTTTCTCTATGTTCAATCTATTTTTATGTCATTAGTAAACAGGGTGATCCGTGCGCTCACCTGATGGTAGGTGATACCCTTGACCATGACAGATGTAGTTCACTGCTGGACAGAGGTATCCCCCTTGTGCGTCAGGTACTCAGGTCCTCTGCTTTCTATCATCCGGCCTCCCTTACGGACCTTTCGCAAGTCGTCTGTCCATTGGGCGGAGAGCGTTTTACACTACGCTTGCGAAGACGCAGTCTCCACTCCAGAACTCGTCTGCTCCATGGGCTATCGGTTCTGACGTACGTAACCGGTCTTAAGCATTAAATTCACTGACTTCTCTACCATTACTAAATTGTACATTAGAAAAATATAATCTTGATTATATTTTTTCCTATTAAATACGTAGTTTCTTGGAGCTTTTTTGCTCTTCAAAACATTTTCCAAGATATATTTTTCTAAGAAAATGTCATAGCCAGACTATTTTACCATCTTAAAAAATATATTTATATGAGCTATCAAGTTAAAATTATAGCTAATCCGATTTGTAACCAGACAATCAGTTAGAATTTTTTGTCATAATTTAAATTGAATAGGTCTGCCTTAAAAAATATGAGCCTCTTAAAATCAAATACATTTAAAAACACGTTGTTATCCAATCGCAGTTTATTTCATTGTATAAGAGAAAAAAAAATCACAATGTTTGAGCCGAACTTTTGATACAAGAAAGAACAAGGTTTGTGATATTCATATTAATTAAAATACCTAATGCATCATCATCATCATCATCAGATGTTTTCCTTCACCGTAAGAGTGTCGAATAACGTACATATATTTTTCGAAAATTCGAAAACACATTGGTACGTGGCGGGATTTGAACCTCAGCCCTCCTGGTAGGAGGGTGACAGTCCACACCATTAAGCCACCGACGCTTACTATGCCTAATGCATATTGTAGTAATTACTACATAATTATACTTGTGATTGACTTGATGTCGATGAACAAACATCATCATCAACATCAGTTTGAGGTTAAGTAAATATGTAGTGTATGTACGTATGTATTTATATTTGTAGAATGTTATTTAATAATAGTAAACATATTCCAAAATTGTATGTAATACCCTCTGCCCATAAGTTTCCTCTTTTTTAGGAATCTTATAACTTCGTTTCCAATTTGCATTACAACAATGTGAAGGCATTATACAATACGTTTTCTCGCGATAGTTTCAGTTTCTTTTCATGAGATCCGCCTTCAATAATTGCAATTTATTTTCTGCATACAAGGGTTTATTAGAGTTGGCATGATATCAAAATGGAACTATACGGAAGCGTATTGGCAAGAAAAAATGCTTGTGCCTGCGCTAAGTCGCCATAGGTCTGACGCACATTATTATTTTGCGGTATAATAATGATATATTTTTTAAAACTTAACTAAAATAATAATATAGCTTTGTAATGACTTTTTTATTTACATTTTTTAATCATCAATTATTATTCTGCGTGTCGTTATGAATCTACCACCGGCTCAGAATGTAGTAGGATCTTTGTAAAAGAGTAGTGATTAACTCGATAGTAGTATCGTCATCATTATCAATGCAGCTAAATATGTCCACTGCTGAACATAGGCCTACCCCAAATGACTCCCACGCGGAGTGAACCTTAGCAGTCGACGTTCATCGGCTACCCACCTTAACCCGGTCATCAGTCCATCTGGTTGGGCGTCAGATAGGAATTTAGCTATTTCCGTAATGCCTTATGTTTTTATATTCTTATAGTTATACTAAATGCTTTCTCTTTTCTAGCCAATTATTTCAGGCCTCAGCGGGTCCATATGATTACTTTTCATCTTTAGATGCAAATTTGTTATGAAAGCTAAGTCCAAGGTAGCATGTGGTCGCCAAGCTGAGAAATGAGCAGGCAAGTTCGATTTTTCTTAAAAAAAAAGAGGGGTGGAGGGGGTTAAAGGACTCTAGTACCCTCACTCAAACACAACGCAGTGTTTTATGTCTGTTTTCTGAGAGGCAGTGGTATAAGTCTTTATTATATTATTTAACTTTTATATTCGTTAATAAATTTAATTCATTTACATTTATCTGGAAACTTCTAAATGCTATGCTATAAAATATACCCTTAAAACTACCTTAGCACGAAAAAAGAACGCAATATTTACAACAAACCTATTTAGGGTTTACCAAAATAATCTCATTGTCTGGCCCCATAACTGAAGCCACCGTAATCCCAGCAACAGACGAGGTTAATTTCCGGGACTATCTAGATTAAGCCAATGGCTGTGTTCCCATCTGACCCTGACTTTCTCATAGAAAACTAACGGAGCTTGTTCGAAACATGTTCTTTTATAACTACGTCTAAGATGCAAGTATAGAATATTAATGGACTAGCTTTTGCGTACGACTTCGTCCGCGTGGAATAGTTACTTTGGCCTAACGCCAACTGCGATTTCTCATAAGGTATTAACTTAAGTTGAAAGATGTAAAGGGCTATTTTGATTAAAATGAAATACTTGTGATAAATAAAGTATTTATTTGGATAAGGATTATTATCATATTTATAAAAACACCTTCGCAAATGATGCATTATTTTGGAAAAAAAATTAGCTAAAAATATGTTATAGGGAGCTAACCTTAAAAGATAGACATATGCTGTCGCGGATTTTTTTGTAGACCTTTAAAAGGGGAATAATACTCTCATACATGACTTTTGCGAAACTTTTACCGTTTACGCAGCGGAAGCTCCAAGTATGAAAAATTTCCCCCGATTTTGAAACATTCTTCATTGCTGCTCCGCTTCTATTCCTCGTAGCGTGTATACCCTATAGCCTTCCTCGATAAATAAGCTATCTAACACTGGAAGAATTTTTCAAATCGAATCAGTCGTTCCTGAGATTAGCGCGTTCAAACAAACATACAAACAAACAAACTCTTCAGCTTTATATATTAGTATAGATATGGGACTGTAGATCGGAGATAAAGCTTTCTTCTTCTTGTTATTGAGTCGATATGGATTTACATGTTAAATATGGTAACGCGACCAATATTGGGCAACTTTTGTCGCCCTTTCATCTGCCATCCAGAGACCCGTGGGTGCGCGAAAGGAGCCTCCCCGTGTAACGCCAAGTTTGTTCTCTTGCGTCCGGAGCACCCTGGGCGATCTGTGTTGACAGTCTAGTCGGTAACGCAGATAAGCTGATCCTTCTCTATGATATGGTCTTTCAAGGAAAAAATCACTTTTCAGATGACGCCTTAAGGTTGACTTTTCAAAATTGACCGAAAGAGCAAACGAGCGAACGAGTGATCTGATGTTAAATAACACCGCTGCGCCTGTATACGATTGCAATACCAGAGCGCATAGAAATACTCTGGAGGCCCTTTAAATGAGAATACGCTCTTTTATGCGTCAGATCGAAAATCTCAGAAAATAGCAGCATTAGAACCTAGCAGATTTTTTTTGTATTTAAATTAATGATTATTCTGTCTGTCTTCAATCTATCACACTCTACTGCTGGACCAAGATCTAAGTCAGATATTCTGGTCTTCCATTTTTCTCAACTAGCCTCCACCAGCGAACTTTCGCTACGCTTCCTACGCTACGATTACGAACTCGTTTACTCCGGCTGTAGTGTCGTTGACTCCAACGGTCATCGGTTCGGTATGACCAGTAATTATTATACTATTCTTAATAAAAATAATGTCTTAGAAAATGTAAAATTAAAACTAAACAAAACCTATACAATAGTGTGCGTATTCCCTAAAAGGATGTGACAGTAAGATGATTACAGCATTTTTCCCCGATGGCTCTGCCAAATGTGGGCTATCAGTGAATATGATTAGCCGTTATATTAGATTGTTGTATACATCATAATTATTATCCTTTTCTATTCGTTTATGGTACCAATTTTTATTAGAAGCAATATCACTTTTGTTAATTTCATTACAGACATTAATTTTCCTGGAGTAAACACTCTAGGAAAAGTAAAAGTAAGGGTTCGTAAAGAAAATTATAAATTTTAGCACAAATTTAACAACAGATATAATGGATATATAATTTTATTAATTCTATAATTTTGTTTACGCAATAAACACACGAACTAAAAAAATATATATCAAAATCATTAAATTCATAAATGTATATAGAATTGTATATCCATAGTTTTTATAAAATGTATTATCCTTCCTGGTGTTTCTGTCCTAAAATTTGATATACTTTGTATTGTATTCCAACAAAAACATTTACATGTGAAATGTTGCCAAGACGATTTCATATGGCTTACCCTGTTTCAAAGATATCAGATTTCATGTAGAATGAAGCTTCAGAATCAACATTACATAAATCTAACAACCAATTTCTTCGCAAACTACATCTTAATCAAATTGACGCATTTTTCCTTCATAAGGATAAACATTTTAGCTACAAAATTCACACTTTTGATATTTTGATAAATAGACGACCCATGTCATGTCATAGTTGAAAAGTCGGCTACTGCAGGTAGAATTCCAGGTTCAATCCCCGTGCTGTAAAAACAATTTGTTCATGAATATGTCTGCTGTACAGGTTGGAGTGTTTCATATTCGTAGTACTTAAATCTAAGATGGTAAACGCTGTGTTATACTATCCCACTACACTGATTTTCTCCCCGATAATGCACACCCACAAGTACATAACTTAGTTTAACTTTGAGTTTAATTCGCGTTGTGTTATTTCTTAACTTGTTTAATGTCAGTGTTAAACAAGTTTAGTTTTTAGTTTTAATTTAATTTAATTAATTTTTATTATCATTAATTTATTTTCTTTCTTTTGTGTCTTATTAATGTAACTAGATAACCTATGTTAAGGAAGAGCAGTATTCCCTAATACAAGCTAACTAAGAAGGGAATACTGACCATTAGTTTAAGATTCTCTCGTGTTATCGCAGTTAAAACAGTTGATTTTGTTTTTTAAAGGCTAAACCCAATGGGTAAGTAGGTGTGATAATCGTTTCGTTTTACAAATCCATTTTATTTTATTTATGTTTAATTTTATGTATTCTCAGTCCCTTTTGAATGTAAAATCCTTTTCATTGTAACTCATTAGTCTCATTACAATGTGGTTCTATACTAGAAGTTCCCTGAAATTAGTACAGTCAGCAATAAAATGTTCTATACGGTTTTAATTCTATTGATATTAATAGGTTAGACTAGGTATGTATGATAAAGTATGTAGGAGTGTACATATGCATGTAATAAAACCGGTTATTTGAATATTGTCTGTATAGACACTTACATTTTATTTATCTACCCCTTACCGTTGCAAAAGTGCAAGATAAAACTAAAGGGCTGGCTCTTGCAATTAAACTATGAAGATACCGAGGCACTCTTACGGGTCTAGCTGGACCCCTCTGTAATATTTTTGCACATAAACTTTCATGCATACTGATTGTGATAGTCGAAGTTATTCTGGGTTTTTATGTATTTTCTTTTATTTGTGAATGATTATTTGAGTTCCAATATTATTGTTATTTATGTGAAAATTGACGCTACAAGATTTGTTTTGTTTCACTCAAGATGGTGGAAGACTCAGGCAGCTGTGACACAGTTTAATACTAATACAGCTGCCGACGTTAACCTTTATTCAAAAGTTCCATTGTAAAAGCACAAATATTGGTTATGATATGATTGTAATACTGAATTGATGAAATAAATTATTATTATTATTATTTATTTGTATAGATTTCTTATAAAACTTTTGTCAACGACTGTACATTCTCGTACTCTGTACTACTTGATAAAGTTCACATTTCACGTAGTCCCTACAATCTGGTGTTCGGTTAGCTCCTCGTTTCACGTGTGCTGGCCTATTGTTTATATAACGTCTACAGATACTAAACATTCTGACGGCAAGACGTCTTACATTGTTCACGTGCAAGATGTTTGCGGTTACATTTGCTCTGTATGCATTAGGCAGTTTTGGGGTTAGTCCATTTTAGTTTCAATGAGAACAGTCAAGATCGATATCTAATATGGACTTGGTATGCACATCAACTGTGGCAAATCTATTGTTAGACGTTTCCTGGAGATGCCGCAACAGATAAGGGTAACCTATTCAATCAAATGGTACTGCTGAGTTCTATTAGTTCACTATTGTAATATTATACTAGCCGTTTTGGAAAATGTAGATCTAAAAACTCTTTAAAAGATAATGGAGAAACTCGCCATCTTCATTGGGTTGGGCTACGGTCCAATCTTAAGTCGTTCAGTGTTAGTGTTCCATTATGCTTGTGCATCGTAGTATTAGCTGGTTTGTTGCTTACTTGAAGTAAAATATTTTCATTGTTCACATGAACAGTGAAAAGAGACGAGTTTAAGACTTCTATCTTTCTTCTATTTAAATTTATGTATATTGTCATATTTTTGTACATGTAAATTTATCATTTATTTATATGTCTATATGAATTAAAATAATTTAGGGTGCTTATATATTTTTTTATAAGTTACGTATTTATCCATAATCATATATATATATATATATATATATATGTATATATATATATATAATAATATATATATTTATTATTTCAATATATGTGTATTTTTATTTTATTTAGTACACACTTGCCTACTTTTCTTACTTTTTCCTTTTGTTTTGGCCAGCTGGAAGAAATTACATTGTGAAATAAGCTTTTTCCATGTTTATTGTGTTTTGTCTTTTCTGTGTGTGCATAAATTGTTAAATAAATAAATGAATTAAGGACTTAAAACAATTATTATAAAATACACTTTTATAAAAGTTTTTTAATATGAATTGTTATACAACTTTTACAACCGACTGTACATGCTCGTTAACTTAATAAAGTTCACATTTCACATAGTCCGTACAATCCCACTGGTGTTCGGTAAGCTCCTTGTTTCACGTGTAGAGGCCTATTGTTTATCTAACGTGTCGAGATACTGCATCCTCTGACGGGCAGACGTCTTACATTGTTCACGTGCGAGATGTTTGCGGTTACATTTGCTCTGTATGCATTAGGCACTTTTGGAGTTAGTCCATGTTAGTTACAATGAGAATAGTCATAATCAATATCTAATATGGAGTTGGTATGCACATCAACTGAGGCCAAACTATTATTAGACGTTTCCTGGAGATGCCACAACAGATGAGGGTTACCTATTCAGTCAAATGGTTCTGCTGAGTTATATTCGTTTACTATTTTTACATTATACTAGCCGTTTTGGCAAATGTTGATCTAGAAACTCGCCATCTCATTGGGTTGGGTTACGGCCCAATATTATATAAGTCATACACTATTAGTGTTCCATTAGGCTTGTACCTCGTTGTTGCTTACTTGAAGTAAAAGATTTGCATTACTGGCTCGAACTAAAGACTTAAGACATTTATTGTCATAACCACTTTCATAATATAATTTAATAAGAATTTGTTGTACAACTTTTATAACCGACTGTACTTCCTCGGTAACTTGATAAAGTTCACATTTCACATAGTCCGTACAATCCGACTGGTGTTCGGTTGGCTCCTCGTTTCACGTGTACTGGCCTATTGTTTATCTAACGTCTAGAGATACTGACGGCCAGACGTCTTACATTGTTCACGTGCGAGTTGTTTGCGGTTACATTTGCTCTGTACGCATTGGGCACTTTTGGGGTTAGTCTATGTTAGTTTCAATGAGAATAGTAAAGATCGATATGTAATATGGAGTTGGTATGTACATCAACTTTGGCAAATCTATTGTTAGACGTTTCCTGGAGATGCCGCAACAGATGAGGGTAACCTTATTCAATCAAATGGGACTGCTGAGTTCTATTAGTTCAATATTGTAACATTATACAAGCCGTTTTGGCAGACGTTGTTCTATAAACTCTTTAAAGATAATGAAGAGAATCGGTAATCTTCATTGGGTTGGGTTACATCCCAAACTTAAATAAGTCGTACAGTGTTATACTATTGAGCTTGTGCCTCGTAATGTTATTAGCTGGTTTGTTGCTTACTTGAAGTAAAATGTTTTCATTGTTGACTTGAATTAAGAACTTAAACAATTATAATAAAATACACTTTTATATAAGTTTTGTAATAAGAATTTATTTTGTTATAAAACTTTTATAACCGACTGTACATGCTCTGTAACTTGATAAAGTTCACATTTCACATAGTCCGTACAACCCGACTGGTGTTCGGTTAGCTCCTCGTTTCACGTGTACTGGCCTATTGTTTATCTAACGTCTAGAGATACTGAACCCTCTGACGGCCAGACGTCTTACATTGTTCACGTGCGAGATGTTTGCGGTTACATTTGCTCTGAACGCATTAGGCACTTTTGGAGTTAGTCTATATTAGTTTCAATGAGAATAGTAAAGATTGATATGTAAGGAGAAGGAATGTACGAGGGGCTATTCAGTAGTCCGGGATAGGTTAGTTTGCAAATCGTTATGTTTATGAACTAGCTATTCCCTGCGGCGTTACGCACGTTATTCGATATTATGCCGCAGTAAAACGTAACCTAAAATCGCTTTGTGAAAACACGTGACGCGCGGCCGCCGCGATGTAAAACATTGCTTTATTATTCCGAAATAAAAATTATAGTCTAAAATAAAAATAGCATAGGCTTCTTTTATCCTTATTACATCAGCTACCTGCCAAATAAAGTCAAGTCAAAATCCAGCCAGCTGTTTCCGACATTACTCGGAACACACTGACAGACAGACAGAACATTTTTTCAGAGGTCTAGAGACCTGTAGTTACTGCGACCTATAAGATTTAAGAGTCAGTAATGATAACAGCGGGTCAAATTTACTTTTTCCCTTCACCATACTCGTATTTTTTTTAGCTTAACAGTGCACTCGTAGGTTCTTTGGAGTAACGAGTGCCCATTGGTGGCGATATCGCTTCGTCATCATTAGCTCAATAAACGTCCCCACCGAGGGGCACGAGTCTACCCGTAAAGGGTGTATGGGCCTTAGTCTCCACGCGGGCCAGTGCGGATTTGCCGACTTCACGCACTACCTTTGAATCTCTTCGTAGGCGTGCGCAAGTTCCCTCACGATGTTTTCCTTACGGTGAAGAATATCGCTTTCCAAAGGTGAAACTTTTCGAAAGTCTTCTCGTTTGCCTATTCATAAAATAAGAAAGATGTTCTCTCCAAAGTTACTATCTTGTAACCCGTTTTTCTAAAAGAAGTTTCTCGTATTTTTAGTAAATTCAAGCCATGCTAATGCTAATTCTAATCAATTTTGTCTAGAATTACCACTGAGAAATACTAAGCTTGAATATTTGAGATTATCTCATTCCTTAAACAAACATAATATGTATACCTATGTACAAAGTAAACATATAGTAGTTGTTAAAGGTAGATAAAATAATTTAAACATAGGAAAAAACAACATCAATAAGTTGCCAACTCGCTAAGTTATGGACAACTTGAATAACTAAGCGGAAACTTCCACTTGGCGCAAATGAGCTGAGAAACTGTTACGCAAACTCTGTTGAAAACTTGAAATGATAATAAACATCGGTCGTAATAAAGGGTTGATTGATATAATGGAAAATTATTAAATTAATAAAAATACTAAATGATTAACAAATAGTACGCTGCATAATACCATTTATAGTTTAACAGTTTCAGCATATTATAAAGGCTATTTTGTTTTGACAACCCATCTGGTATAATTTTTGAGACCTTGGCTATTCACCAAGGGTTCCGGGTTCGACCCCCGGGCAGTACAAACAATTTTTTGTGATGAAAATGCCTATTTGTATGATCTGGGTGTTTTTTATGTATAATATGTATTAACAAAAAAAATTAAAGTAATGTATGTATAAATATATAATAGTAGCAGTAGTAGTTTGGGGGCTAGATAGCGATGTGTGAATGTGGATAATTATTCATTTATTTAATAACAGAAGAAAGAAAGTATGTAAATGCATTTTTTAAGCTTGGGCTCGTTGCATATATTTTTAAAAGCTATGAGCAGTCTTTTTGTGTTAAAATAAAAAACACAATCAAATTTATCTGTATCTATGAGGGAAATACCGAACTTTAAATTGGTTATTGATATTTTAATATAAATCAAGCACTTATGCGAAGAAAATAATGGTGACGCTAGTGTATCTATGTTTTTTTCAATGAATTCAATTTATACTTGACGGAAAAACGGTTCATACTTGACAATTTGAGAGGTGTCAAATGGTTCAGCCAGGAACTGATAACTTTATCATATACACCACAAGTGTCGGTAAGCCCTCGATTGATTGATGGGCAAATCTTATTTTGCGACAAAAATAGATTTTCAACTTTATTTTCCTGCGCTAACATAGGAGCGAACCATTTGTGATGGTAAATTCTGTCGGTTATTTCTATCGTGAACTATATACGTACTAATTTAAAAATATGTATTAAAATGATACATATTATTAATAATTTGTAGAGAACCATAATCTGTGCTATCTTTGCCTCAGGGCGGAAGTAAGGGGAACAGAAAACTACCTGAAGCGTCGAGAGACACAAAGGTGTCAACAGATTATTATTAGGTAAGATTCTTTTTGAGTTATCTTATGTGAAATAACAATTTAAGAGTTGTATAAAACCGAGTATTGATGCTTATGGAGACATGAACTATGATTAAATCAGTTTTGATGTTGCCTAACAAAATAGTTTTTTCAATTTGAAATATGCAGATATAAGATAAAAATTACTTTACTACACGTAAGAAAAATAAACAAATAAAATAATAACTAAAGACAATTTAATTACAATCATAGGCGATTATTGCTAAGGTAGCAATTACTTCCAGGCAAACTTTGGGTGAAAGAATAATGCGTGATTAGTTAATTAGTTTGTGATAAAAAAAACACTTATCTGTTCTCATATGTGCCAAATAAATTATCTGAGCATAACTCCTGTACATATAAAGCTATCTACTTGCTATGTAAGTAACGAGACCTTTCGTCAAACGTTATATATGAGTCAGCTGAATATCAGTTCACTGGTTTTGTGGAATTCAGGGCTAGGTAACTAATAGGCGAGGAATTTCTCGTAAACAAAAGGCTCGACAGCCTGGACATGTAGCAGAGTGGCCTCCCTTTGCGTTCATTAATAAATATTTTTCGGACGTAAGCAAAAGGTTCGTGTCATTTTTCGTTTTCACCGTATATACTTTGACATCCTTAAAGCTGGACTCAATGTTGTATACATAATATTTCCTACGCCTATATTTTTTTAATTTAAAAATTTAAACAATATAATCATATGATTTTGTAATTTATATTATTTTCAAAGTTTACTGACTATTAACCTTCTAATATTAAACACCTCAAAGAGGTAAATGTGGTTGAACTATATTACGTATTGTGAAAAACAAATATTTAAAATACCTTTTTATGCATTTACCCATAATTCAACAATAATATGTCATGTCTGTTTGTAATGGTCTGGATGTTTCCTATGTATAATATGTATGTACTTCTAAAAAAATATATATATAACTATGTTTATCCGTTGTTTAGTAACCATCATACAGGCTTCACGCTTAACTTGGGCTACGCTGTGTGAATGTCAGTGGATATTTATTTAAATTTAAAATATTTGAATTTATCATCATTTTAGCCATTTACATGACATTGCATTGAGAGCGTCGGTGGCTCAATGGTGTGGACTGTCGTCCTCCTACCGGGAGGGCTGAGGTTCAAATCCTGCCACGTACCAATGTGTTTTCGAATTTTCGAAAAATATATGTACGTTTTCGACGCTCTTACGGTGAAGGAAAACATCGTGAGGAAACCTGCGCATGCCTGCGAAGAGAGATTCAAATGTGTGCGTGAAGTCGTCCAATCCGCACTGGGCCCGCGTGGACGACTAAGGCCTAACACCCTACACGGGTAGGCTCGTGCCCCTCGGTGGGGACATTTAATGAGCTGATGATTCTTACATGACATTGCTGAATATAAGTCTATTTGAATGCTCTTTATCTGAGGGTCAACAGACTATGCGGCCAATACTGCGCTTTGCTCTGCAATGCCACTTAATAATGTTCCTGTCCTATTAGCAATTGTTTTTGGGGTTATGTGATTAATTTATTACCACTTTATCTAGGTATTACATACGTTACGTACCCACTCGTGTCTGTAAGTACGTTTCAAATAATAGTAAAATACGATTAATGAACTCATAATCAAAAACATCATCAGTTACCGTCACCGAGAAGCACAAGCCTACCCTTACGCGGGTGTATAGGCCTTAGACGTTCACGTGGGTCTAGTGCGTGAAGTCAGCCAGACTTCACGCACAACCTTTGAATGTTTTCGTAGGCGTGCACGATCCTCACGATGTTTTCTTCATCGTAAGAGCGTCGGATAACCGACGGCGGGATTTGAACCTGCGCCCTCCCGATTAAAAGGCAACAGTTCACCCTATTGAGCCACCGACGGTCTCTTAATGAACTGCTGCCTAAAAATACCATAATCAAGCAAGTTGCTAAGCACACTCAACAGGCAGGTGGTCCGCGCATGCGCAGTGACCAGCCGCGCTTATTCGCGCTCCAAACTTTTAGTTGGTATCATAACTGTTGGCAGCGGCCCGTGCCTCTCTCCATCAGAAAGTCCCGCCAATGAATACGCGGGGAACGTTATAGTCAGTTATGGAACGTTCAGATCAGTTCAAATATTTATCACTGTCCGTTATACTGTGCAGGGCCTCGATTCCCATAACTTTAAAATGCGCCACTAGAATCGTTATTGTGTCTCAATAGTGAAATTTTGCACTCAATCGTTCTGTTTTGTGGTAAATTTCAATTGGTGACACCATTAGACCATTCATTCTATACAATAACCATTTTTACCATAAACTTTAAAGTTTTACCGGTTTATCAAATTTACAGTTGGACTTGTAAAGTGTCGTAATGGTGTCGTAAAGACAATTTAATTAGTGGGATTGACGCCCAGATTGTTCCATCCGTGTTTTGTTTTAGTCAGTGTTGTGTTCTGTGCGTAAAGTTACTTCGTGCGTAGTACTCACGTTGTCCCTGTTTTTGATTGCGAGCGTGTTCCGCCTCAGTTATGTCGCGTGTTTGTTTTATACTGAAAATGTATGTATGCTGCTCTCGTTTTGACACGTAAGAAACTTATTTACATAATGAGTAGTTTATATTTAAAGGCGTAGTGTGCGATTTCCCTGGGCCAACTAATAAACTGTGGTATTTATACTTTCATTAACTTTGAAAGTTTAATATTTTAAACAGTATACTACTTTAAAAGTGTGTTATCTATACACTTAATAAATATTGTTTATGTTTAAAATGTAAATTGAAGTACGCAAATTTGTTCAGCAGTGGATGTTACAAGATAACGTAGTAGGTAGTTATATATAAGTATTAATCTATTCGTTGACCTATTAAGCTGAAGAGCTTAGAATACAACTTTATATATATTGCAACAACGTATCTGCGAAAGATATGCCATTGGGATACGATTGTGTGGTACAAAGTGTGATTTTATAAACAAAAGAAGATTTAGGCACAAAACTTTAAAAGATTAAATGAGTAATTTTGTTCCAGTTTATATACTGTTATTTTACTTTATTACATTAAATTAGGAAGTAAGTAGGTACTCTCAAAATATATAAAAAGGTTGTCTACATAATAAAAAGAGAAACTATTAACATACAAAAGCGTCAGTTAATTAAGACATCGAAGAAGTTCATACATTCCAATGCTTGAGAGTCGGTCGCACGGTCCGATCTGAAGGGCGCAGGTTTAAATCCCGGTACGTAACAATGTATTATCGAATTTTCGGAGCTATATGTATGTTTATCCGACGTTTTACGGCGAAGGAAAACAGCTCGAGGAAACCTGAGCACGCCTGCAGAGAGATTCTAAGGTTCCGCTTGAAGTCGGCCAATCCGCACTGGGCCCACGTAGACGACTAAGATCCTTATCGGGTAAACTCGTGACATAATATGAGCTGATAATGATGCTGCTTCTCATGCTGGTGCCACATCAACGGGTAATTCCATTAATAATCACGACGATGGGCGTTAACTTCAAGTGCGGCCACCACTTAACGAGATAATATTAACGTGTTAAAAATTATTGTGATATTTATCGCGCTACTGGGCATTTCACGTTAGCCATTAGTGTGGCTCCATAACTGATATTTCCGTTTGATTTGTCAAAATATGTACAATATTTTGATAACTTTAATGTTATATCTTCGAACACTGAGACAACGGGATCGATTCCGAATAATTTAATCCGGCTTTCGCGAAAACACCATTTGGGTTTGTAATTACGCTGGAGGCGACAAAATTTCAATGACCTATTTATGCGTAACAACGAAATTAAATACTCCGTTAATGGGAATATAAATATTGTCGAGATGCCGTCCAAAATGGAAGCTCGTAATTATTGGTGTTTTATAATGTACTATTTTTGCTCGGGGATTCATTCGCGTTAAGAAGTATAATTTTTCTTACACCATTTTTCTATCACCATAGAGTAAATAAGGATAGAATTTGCCAAAATCCTTTATTAGGGATGCCTACGTCACAGTAGTTTAATGCATGCAAAATCAGCCTCATCGGTTTAAAATTGACATAGATTCATACAGACTTTCATCTCCAATTTTACCCCTTGGGGGTAGAATTAATCCAAATTCTATCTTAGCGGATGTCTACGTCATAACATCTACCTGCCTGTGCATTTCATACCAATTCGTACAGTGGTTTGGGCTGTGCGTTCATTGATCACTATGTCAGTCAGTCAAGTCAACCTTTGAGTTATAAATACCGCAAAATATAGTAGTGTTTAAAGCTTGAATAAAAAATCACGTAAAAAGGAGGCAACGCATTTTGTAGCTCCTTTGGTGTTGCAAATGTCAATGGGCAGCAGTATTCATTTTCCATCAGGTGATCAGTCTACTAAAGTTACCGACATAGCCCGCCGGATCAGCAGTTGAAGTGGCAGTGGGCTGGTCACGTATGTCGCAGAACCGATGGCCGTTGGAGCAGACGAGTTCTGGAGTGGAGACGCGTCTCGGCAAGCGTAGCGTAGGACGCCCTCCGGCCCGATGGACGACGACTTGCGAAAGTCGCTGGTGGAGGCTGGATGAGGAAAGCGGAGGACCGGGATATCTGGCGCGAAATGGGGAGACCTATGTCCAGCAGTGGACTGCGATAGGTTGAATAGGTTGAATAGGATCAGTCTGCTCGTTTGCCCCCTATCCTATAAAAAAAGTCATACTACTCTATTGATGAATATATATGTGATCAAATTAACCAAAATCCATGGTCTTAAACTGCACAGCAACTTCAGTGTTTATAAAAATTTGTACATTAAATTATTGTTTAAAAAGGACTGTACTGTTGGGTTTTCTTCGGTGCTTCTTTCTAAACAGGCCAAACCACTGAAGCGCTTTTTTGAAGTATCAAAATTCATTTTTGTGCTTTAGTATTTAAATGTTTTTTATGATAGTTTGTTTTGACGTTCATAATTGCTTTTTGTATGCCTAATTTGAATAAATGAATTTTGACTTCGACTTTCATACAATTTAGATTAACACATTGAAAGACGTGGGGTCAACTATTAGTTTTACAGTCTGGTTTCATGGCAATCAAAGGGTTAAATTTTACCTACTTTAAGTTTAGGAGAGTCATGTTGTGGCATGAATAGTCCGGCTCAACCGGAGTAATACCATGGCCTCACAGACCAAAACAAGTCCAAACTGCCCATTCAAATTGTCCTATATTTTTATATCAATAATGCAATTTTGACGACCCATTTGGTGCAATGGTTGAGACGTCGGCTAGTACACCAATGGTTCCGGGCAGTACAAACATGTGAGTGTTTTTATTAGTCTGTGTATTTCTATGTATAATATTTTAATATGTATTTATTTACAAAAAAGTTTTAAAGTATGTTCGTCCGTTGTTAAGTACCCATATTAGAGGCTAATTACCTAGTTTAGGACTAGATTGTGCTGTGTGAATGCCAGAATTAATCATTAATTTATTCTTTACATATCAACACCTAGTATTCTTTAGAATAATATTGACAAATACTAAGCCTTTCCTGAAATAGACAAGCAATTTAAAAACATGGATGAATAAAGACTATTGTAATCTGATAACAGCTTTTCATAATCAAATTTGCGTCAATCCTACTCGGATACTGGCTAGCGAATAAATATTGTTAGGTAATATAACATACTAGTTTCATAATTATATGTCCACAGTAAAACCAGACTATTTAGACAAACAAAAACAACCCTTATAACAATAAAATAAGGTTCATACAGATGTTAAAGTGGTAACATTTGTACCTAGAGCTTTCGGGTCCTAAGCTCTTGGCTTAGAGGGATTCAAACGAACCAGTCGTCTGTGTTCTCAAGGTCAAATGTTTTATAGAATTGTGGTATTAATATTACTTGGGATAATGTTTTGGACTAGAGGTCATTCGACTCGGGAATAGACGGCCTTGTATGGTCCATACCAATATATTTGTCTTTAGTTAGAAACAAGATAAGTAAAATATCCTTTACGTACTTAAAACATTAATTGAGTTGTGTTGCTATATTTAAATAACTGAGGTAGAGGTGCATAAACGTAGACAATATTCATATTCATTTATTGCGTATGTTGGTTAACAATGGTCTTATAATATTAGTACAGGTTTCTTAACATGACTCTGTCAGGCAATATCCACCTTATGTAATTCTATTCCGACAATTACACCTTGATCCCTCAGTTTTTATTACTGACCGGCATAGTTCTTTGGGAGACCTATTTCCAACAGTGGACTGCAATAGGTTGAAGAGAGAGATAGTTCTTTAGCTCCGGTGTAGGGATCCTCCATCTAGGCGACTAGTTTATTTTTAAATATAAATTAGGCCAACCCAAATAACTGTAATGTACTGAACTTGAGGATTAAACTCACTAAACTGAGGTTGCAAAATGGGGCTTAGTAAACGTGGGTCCAAATAGATACCTACTTATATTTTGAAACGCATATTATGATTATTGCAAAATAGGATTAAATGTTGTCCTTGAAATAGGTGAGGTTCTGTTTATTTATAAGCATTATTAAACCATTAAAATGGCCTATAAATTATAACATACTACAAGTACAGGCGTGTCGCGTGCTAAGATACATTGCAAAGTGTCAGCCATTTTGTTTTTATTCTTTGAAAATATTTGGTGACTACTGAAAACCGAGTCCAGGCTACAACATTATGCTGAGTACCCCCGTTTTTGTGACCATTGTTATGTAGATGTGCTGTTATGTTTATTTCCCGTTTTTGTGCTGATAAAACGTTATTTTCTTCCGTATAAAAATTATCATGCAAATGTTTCGCCTTCAAGGCTAAACGGCGTTCGTGATTTATTGAAAATAACCACAGCGTTATGGAAGAAAGTTCCAACATTAAATAAATAGTACTTACCGGCTTGGACAATTCGTGATGTTTCCCTATTCAACCTATCGCAGTCCACTGCTGGACATAGGTCTCCCCAATTTTGCGCCAGATATCCCGGCCCTTTGCAAGTGGTCGGTCCATCGGGCCGGAGGGCGTCCTACGTTACGCTTGCCGAGACGCAGTCCCCACTCCAGAACTCGTCTGCTCCAACGGCCATCGGTTCTGCGACATACGTGACCAGCCATCTGCCACTTCAACTCGCTGATCCGGCGGGCTATGTCGGTAACTTTAGTTCTCTTACGGATTAAATATTATCAGTAATTATTTCAATTAAGATATCGTAAAATATTTATCTACCTACTCTTGCTCGATTCGAAGCTATGTTCACTAAATTGGGGCCTGGATCATTCAGGAGATCACAATCTGAATAATTAGTATGCTAAAAGGCATCCTCTCATTCATTTATGCATCAAATGTGCCTAAGCCCTACTTAAGTATTAGGATAGTAATTGAAGCATACCTATATCTACCTTATAGGACTTTTTGAATAGGTAATTGTTGTTTTTACACGTGTAATGTAAATATACACTTAATACTTTATTTTACTTGTATTAACAGCAGAAATGGAAGTATCTGCAAACAATGATATTTTGTATATATAAAGGTAGATACGCCGCCCGTGCCTCAGAAACGAACCGCCAAAGAGAATACAGTTGTAGGCTCTTTGTATAGGTAGATATGTAAATGTACGCTCATTCGAGATGTGTCGCTGCAATCGGAACAGAATTTTTGATTTTTTTGTGAGCATATCACAAATCTATACTTTAAACATCATTGTCTGCATATAAGTGATTTGAATCTTTCTTTATTGGACTTGGAGTTCAGGTCGTCAACACTAATATTATAATTGAAATAGAAAAAGAATCTAGAAAGTTAGCGCTTATTTTGGTCAACATAAATTTGGTTACACAGCATAAGTATGCACTCAACATATTTGGGATTGTTTGGAAAGTAATTTGAATTATGCTATATAAGCAATGATATTCTGTACATATAATCGTAGATACGCCACCCGTGACTCAAAAAAGAAAGCCAAAGATAATACAGTCTGTAGGCTTTTTTTAGGTAAATGTACGCTCATTCGGAACACTTTTTTCGACTTTTTTGTAAGCATATCTATACTTTTTACATCATTGTATATAAGTTGGATTCTCGTTTTTATTTATATGTAAATGTTTATTTATATCCTATATGCGAAACGGTGTAAATCCTAAGTGAATAAAATTTGTTGTACTGATTTCCCATTGAATTATTTTTTTACTTGTTAACTGATAAAATAGTTTTATTTTTCCAACCGTATTTTTTATGATAGTACATTACAATTATCATTTTCAAATAAACTAAAGCTTACTCAATTCCTAGCAGGAAATTTTGATAGTATTTAATTTTATAAAAAATTTCCCCTTATATTTGACAGTTAACCTAGTATTTATATAAACTAATGTCATTTTAGTTTAATTTTCATTTGAAAATCCCCTCACTACAAACCTAAGTGGTTTTTTGTACGGGATTTGAAATATATGAATATTGTAACAATTTTTAATATGGTAATTATAAATATATAAAAAAATAAAAAATGTAAAAAATAATTCAGTCGTAAAGAATTCGGTTTTAATCGTCGTATCAATGTGATATAGGCACACAATATTAAAAGCATAAACAACAAATGTAAGAAAAATATGTTTATCAACTCATATGAAATTAACCCTGTGTTAATTATTATGCTCCAGATTTTTACCTGAAAAATGATTCTAAATATGGTTTTTGTAAATACTGTATGTATTCATATATCTAAAAGGGGCACAACAATACTAAACTATCTAGTTAAAGCGAACGGTAATTTAAGTTATATATTAGAAACTTTGACGACTTACAATTCTTGACGCTAAGTGAGAAGTGAAACATTTAATTCGCTTAAACAAGTTAGGGTTTTATATGAGTACCAGTAAGTGGGAACAGTAATGATATTAAAGACGTTATGTAGGGAGAGCGACATGATTAGATATATCAAATATTACATTTACTTAAGTACCTACCTAGCATCCAATTGATAAGACCTGTGTAAAATGTGACTTTTAGAAGCTATGACCAATCGGTACTTAACACACCGCGCGTTTTCTTTCCGTCGGTATTGGTTGGTTCATCATCATCATCACAGCCTAAAATGTCCACTGCTGAACAAAGGCCTCCCTTAATGATTGCCACGCGGGCCGATCCCTAGCAGTTGACATCCATCTGCTACCCGCCACCTTAACCAGGTCATCCGTCCATCTGGTTGACGGTCGGACTACGCTTCGTTTTCCGTTACGTGAACGCCACTCGAGAACCTTTCTACCCCTTTGACCATGGGTTCTACGCACTATGTGCCCTGCCCACTGCCACTTCAACTTGCTTATCCTTTGAGCTATGTCGGTCACCCTAGTTCTCCTACGGATATCCTCGTTACGGATTTTATCGCGTAGGGAAACACCTAACATAGCCCTCTCCATAGGACACTGAGCAACCTTGAGCCTGTTCAAGAGGCCCTTAGTGAGCGCCCACGTTTCGCTTCCGTATGTACCGTATAACTGGCAAAACACACTGGTCAAAATCCCTTCGTCTTGAGACACTTAGGTATTTTGGATGAAAAGATCTGCCTTAACTTCCCGAACGCTGCCCATCCTAATTGGTTAATTACATATAAATAATTAAATATCCACTGCCATTCACACAGCGCCATCCCAATCTGACCATTAGCCTGTAATATTGGTAATATACAATGGATATACTCCTTTTTGTAAAAACATTCATATTATACATATATACACCCAGACCAATACAAACAGACATGTCCATGCATACAAACGTATGTCCTGCCGGGGATCGAACCCCGAACTTTTGGTCGTCATATAATTATGATATTATTTGTTTACATAGAAAGTTTTAAATGATATTCGCAAATAATTTAATATCCAGTTCTTAGTCCAAACATTTAATTATGTTACGTTAATTTTTTCGTAAGCACATTGAATGAACTTTAAATATCGTCGTTCGTGTTCATATTGTTGAATACGATAGTAAAAAAAATAATACAAATTTCTCATTATAGTTAGTTGTCCCTAACTTATCAAAAGGGTTTGTACGTTATTTCTAGTAAAAATGTTCTAACCGTGTTAATCTATCTATACTATTTTATTAATGAGTTCATGGAAGTGAGGAAGCAATCCAGACTGCGCCATCCCCTTAGTTAAATAATTATATCTCCTCTTTTCGAAGATAAATACGACAATTGATCTTAGTAAGAACACAGTTCATAATAAAGATATTTAATAATAGAGTATTTTAATAAGAGCGTTTATGAAATCTTTCATTTGGTTAATATATTGTATGGTACGGTCTGTTACTACAAACTCGACTGGACTCAAAGTCACCAAGTAGTGGTAAATGGTTACGAAAGTTAATAAAAGTTTAATAGAATATTCAACTAAAACATAAATAAATATTTACTGACAGTCACACAGCGCCATCTAGCGCCAAAACTAAGTATTCTCCTGTAATATGGATACTAAACAACGGATAAACTTACTCATATACTTAGTTTTTGTAAATCCATACGTTATACATAGAAAACACCCAGACTAATATAAACAGCACACCATTCATGCACACAAGTGTTTGTACTGCCCGGGGATCGAACCCGGAACCCTTGGTGTAATAGCCGACGTCTCAACCATTACACCAGACGGGTCGTCTCGTAGTAAAATTGAAGTACTCATATATTGAATCAAATAAAACACTCAACAGGCCAAACCACTGAAACGCTTTTTTTTCAAAGCATCTAAATTCATATTTTTAGTTTAGTATTTTAATAGATTTTTTTATTCATTATATTTTTGTACATTTTTTGACGTTCATAAGTGCTTTTTGTAAGCCTAAATTGGAAATAAACGGATTTGTCTTTGAACTACTTATATCTTTTATTACTTAGTATTTCGACATAAATACTGTACCTACAGTTATTACTAGAATATTCAACGACATATACACACAATATGGATTACAAACGTATTCCGTGCAAGCACATTTCAATCTCCTTGAAAGCCCATAACGATCCGACACAACAATACATTATTCATCGACTATCTCGGAGACAAACTGCCGAAATAATATTTCTGTATTCTGATAATCCAGTACTAAATGAACAAAATGGGGGACCTATATTTATTGTCAATCATTGTTACTGTTATTATGTTCTTAACTTAATCAAATTGGAAAGGATTTCTGTTAGAATACGTACCTTATAAGTTATTCGTATTGTGTGTATCTTTTTTTTATGTTATGAGTGTACAGGACGGTCTGGACGCACACCTGATGGTAAGTGATACACCAGACCATGACAGAGCGGCATTAAAGGAGACCAACAACTGATAGACAGTTATTATCTTCCATCAATGCGGCACTGCGCCCGTCACCCGAGACAACAGGTCTCTTATACCCGGTAATTTCACTAAAAACTAATCTTATATGTTTTAAGAGGCAAATGAGCGAAGGCTTTCCTGATAATAAATAATTCCGCCGTCCATAAACATATCATATATCAAAGGACATAGAAATGCATTTTCATTATATCTATCAATGCAGCCTGTAACGTACCATAATAGGGCATAGGCCTTATCCAAAAGGTTGACTATGGGGATATTAGACCGTAGTTTGCAGAACTAATTCTGGGTACTAAATCCGCCTTTCAAAGCACGACGGGACTCGAGACAATATTCATCCCAAATACACAATCGTAATTATAAAACCAATGCTTATTAAGCGACAAGAAAAGGCATTAAGCACTAAGTAATCAGTCTCATATAAAGAATAGCATTCAGTACTATAATGTTAGGACAAAGACAAATGACCATTACTTAGCCGTATAATTCAGAAAGCTAGATTATCGATGGAGCTAATTTGTAACGTTTCGGATCATCGCTTCACTGGATTAATTGTTTTTGTACTCTCATCTTAATAACGTGTATGAGTGTTTTTACCCATTTTATTAAACATTTTATATCTCATTAGTATATTTTTTCTATTGGAATTTTAGCTTTTAGTCGCTTATAGCTTTTACAGCTTTACCGAGCAAATAACAAGCGCAGATGGCTCTCAGTCTTAAAAATGTATGTACGAGTACAATACTATTATAGAGTGGGACCTCAAGCTCAGCTTTGGGTCTTGCAGGGAAACTAACTTAACTTAACTTTGTTATCATAGTAAAGGTTTAAGATATAAGGATGTGTATATGAAAACTGGTATTATTCGTCCGAGGGACGGCACTAAGTCGAGGTTCGAGCCCTAGTGGGTGCCCTTAGTGGCCGTCCTTCTTCTCCTACTTCGATAGGTATCCGAAAGCGGTCTCGTGCCCCGACCGGAGCCAATCATCGGCTGAGCTAGGCTCGCCATTTTCATCCGGTGACGTCGTTAAGGCCATCTGCGGCCAACAACAAAATCATTTCCAAAAAAAAAAAATGGTATTATTCTCCTGATCGGGCGGGTAGAGAGTTTATACAACAACCCTTATGTCAGAGTTTATAAACCATCTTACAGCGATTTTTACATAGTTTTTGTATAAAAATATTAAATAAAATAAGGAAGTAAGTAAAATGTCAACTACAAAATAACGTTTTTATTTTATCTTATATTTAAGTTCGCGTAAGAAAATTAATATTCCCGTTTTGATGGCAGTTAAATTACTCATTGATCAATGATAACTTGACATCAATTTATGATTGTTTCACTGAATCTGCAGCCTAGAATGGTTCTAAAGTGATCTCATTTATTTATGGCATGACGTCGTTATGTCACCTTATGCAAAATGTTATGAACGTGATATATCACATATCAGAATGAATCACACATAAAAAACACGTTTAGCAACCTAAAACCTCTTCACCTTATCTCGGTTCGCTGCTAGACATACGATCCCATTCTGCAAGATACCCCGGTCCTCCGCTTTTCCTATCCAGCCTCCAGTAACGATCTTTCGCAAGTCGTCTGTTCATCGGACCCACAGACATCCGAATATACAATTAGACTGGACAAGCCGCCAAGTTTATAGGCAATCCCAGTGTCGCAATTTCTTTTCGGTTCTTACCTGTGAAAAGTCATTTTATTTCTTGGTAAATTTACTGATTCATTGCGATGATGGCATGTTACAATTGCACAGGATGGCATTTTGGAAAAAAATGGTAATTTCTTCTAATATTCGTACGTAAACTCATCTCACAGAGCGTAAACTGGCAGCCAGTGTATGCTCGTTGAGCTTACATTTGTCGCACTTTAAACGCGGCTTGCCCCATCTCCTGTATTGGGAAATCTGTGATCGGACCGGAGGATAGTCTACGCTATGTTTGGAAAAAAGCGGTCTCAACTTAATAACTCGTCTGCTACAACTTCCATCGTTCTGCATTTACATTTACTTACGAGTATATTACGAAAAATATAATAGGATGTCTAGTTCCCTCACCTGATAACAGATGCACTTTTGAAGAAAATCATTATGAATAGGTACCTATAGGAAGAATGAATAACAGTGGGCAGTTATTATTTATTCAACTTTGTTTTCTTCAAGAATTCAGTATATTATCCTTGAGAGATTCCCTATTTAGTGAGCGAAAATGTACATAGGTAACCAAATATAACAAATTGGAATAATAAACCTTGGGTATTAACAAGATTTAGGCTTGCATATAGCTACATTGTTCTGACTGAACATGTATATGTAATATTTTGTCCACAGAATGTGTTGCAGTGAACATAACTCGGTTGGATGTGCCGGCTCTGGTGAAAGTGGGGACGGATTCAGTTACCCTGGACTGCGAGTACAGCACTGGAGAGGTAACTAACACATTTTTTGATTACCCGTGTAGTGTAAAACCATTACACCAGTCCAGTTAAGGACATCATTATACACATACGGTGGGATATGTATACATAATATGAGATAAATATCGAAATACTGAGTCTTCTAGGAACCACCGCAGTGCCAGATATCGTCCCGTGAAATAGAAGTGTTTTGCACTTCTGTGTTTGGATGAGCGGCATTGCAGCTAATGAATTACCGGGTATAAGATACCTAACATCTGTTGTCTCGGGTGACGGCTGCAGTGCGGCGTTGTGAGAATAATAACTGTCTACAGTTATTGGAGCGTCGGTGGCTCAGTGGTGCGGACTGTCGCCTTCCTACCGGGAGGGTGAAGTTCAAATCCGACACGTACCAATGTATTTTCGAATTTTCGAAAATATATGTACGATTATATTATCCGACGCTCTTACGGTGAAGGAAAACTCGTGAGGAAACCTTCATGCACGCCTGCGAAGAGATTCGAAGGTTGTGTGTGAAGTCGTCCAATCCGCACTGGGCCGCGTGGACGACTAAGGCCTAATCACCCTATACGGGTAGGCTCGTGCCCTCGGTGGGGAGTTTAATGAGCTGATGAGGAGGAGGATCAGTTGTTGATCTCCATCAAAACTCTGTCATGGTCAGGTGTATCATTTACCATCAGGAGAGTCTTGACTGTCATGTACACTAGGTCACTTAAAAATAAGAATAAATTAATTTACTTTATTTTTGAAGGTACCTCCGGGTCCTGGGCTGTGATGAAGTGGTTCTTCAACGGCTCCGCCAGCTTGGTGTACCAGTGGATACCACCGATGCGGCCGCAGGTCATCGGCCTGCTCAAGGGGAAGGTTGACACTAACTTTAGAATATCAGGTACATTAAACAGGTTTTTTATGTCATAAGTGAACGGACGGTCAGCTCGCTTACCTGGGAAGCAGTGTTGAAGGAAACACTGCCATGCGTCCGTCGAGACGACAGATGTTAGGTCTCTTATACCCAGTTGTTTTACTAGCTACAGTGCCTTCATCCCGAAACACAGAAGTGCAAAACACTCCTATTTAGCGTGAAATGATAATGAACTTCTATGATAATATCTCTTTGGTGGTATATTTTATGTCGGCTGAAGTCAATGAATATCGATTCGGTTGTTATTTGTTTTCGACTACTTATATTATAGTAGTTAAAAACAAATCAAACAAATGACATCTTATTTAAGAAAAGACTGAAATATATTCCTTCTCATTAAATACAAATTACGCGATAGCGCATAATATTAACTCTACTATCGTTTCTTACAGTTTGTTTGATAGTTTATTTTTAAGGGTTCCTAAATCTAAAAACTTTATATAGGTAGTTGCAATAACAGCAAGCCCTAACGAAGGTAAACAGATTTATTCATACATTTTGTATATAGTACTTAATTCGCTTTTTCCATCCAAAATACAATCACCTGACTGTAACAAGAAAGATGTGTTATTTCAAGAGATTAAGTGTGAAATTTAATTACTTCTCCACGTCTGGATCTTTGCATCTGTTTACTTCTTATAATTGTATTAATTTCATCCAATATATTAGGTACCGAACGTCAAGGCACGAGTCACAGTGTAAGTGTTAAGACAACAATAGAAGGTGTTATGTACACGTCACCACAGGAAAATTTTATTTCTTATAATAGATACACGGGTTGTGTGCTTATCGTAAAATGAGTTTGCAATAATAGGTAATACAATTTTATGTAACAATCCTTCGCTTTGTCTTTGTAATCTATTAATAAAATTAGTGTCCATTTGTAATATTGAAATGATCGGTTTTTACTAATATACTTATGAATGAATGTATGGAGTGTACACCAAAACATTTTTTTTTAAATTTATGATTGTTTGTCTGTTAATACTTCTGTCTGCCTGTCTGGTTGTTCCGGCCAATCTTCGAAATGGCTGGATCGATTTCGACGAGACTTTTTGGCAGATAGCTGATGTAGTAAGGAAAAGCTTATGCTACGTTAATATTAGAAAACACTTTTTATTTAACAAAAAAAGCAATGCTGCGCGTACAGCACTCCTTAACGGTACTTTCAAAAAATGATATGAAGTTAGCTGACAACCCCAATAAACACAGATTACTTTATAATGCAGGATTTAATCTGCTGTTAATTCTCTAGCCCTTAGGCCTGTATTCTAGAACGAGACTCAAGCATTGATTTTTACTTGAATATAGTTAGAAAGGGATGCAGCTATATCTGGTATAAATAAATAATATCCACTGACATTCACACAGCGCCATCTAGCCCCAAGTTAAGCGTGAAGCCTGTATTATGGGTACTAAAAAACGGATAAATATACTTAAATATTTTTTTTTGTAAAATCATACATATCATACATAGAAAACACCCAGATCATTACAAACAGACATGTTCACAAATGTTTGTACTGCCCGGGGTTCGAACCCGGAACTCTTGGTGTTGCAGCCGACCTCTCAACCGCAACACCAAATGGGTCGTCAAAAAAGTATACATTTTGTTTTAGAGGAGCCACTGCAAGCCTACCGAGCCATCAGAATACTGCGGCCCAGCACAGACCTCAGCGGGAACTACACGTGTGTGGTCTCCACCTTCCTGAACGAGGATCGGAAGACAAAACCTATGCTTGTATATAGTAAGTTTTCTATCTGGTTTTAATTACATAATATATCATCAGCTCATTAAACGTCCCCACCGAGGGACACGAGCCTACCCGTATAGGGTGATTAGGCCTTAGTCGTCCAAGCGGGCCCAGTGCGGATTGGACAGCTTCACACTCGAATCTCTTCGCAGGCGTGCATGAAGGTTTCCTCACGATGTTTTCCTTCACCATATCTTATCTAATCTTATCTTCACTTGATACAGAATATTAAACATTAGACGACACAATAGTAACTTTGCAACATCAATTGAAATACAATAGAAAATCTAGTGTTAGGCTTCTCCTGGGGATGGGAAGACAATGATGGAGAGAAATCATACATTCGCAAAAATCAAAAAGGGCCATTGAACAGTTTTTTTTTGGCAAGTGCTTATAAAGTTTTTTTTTTCCAAAATTCTGACGTTACAGCTGAGCAATATCACGTCAAGTTTATTGTCTGCTGTTTAAAATCTAAGACAAAAATATTTTTAATGGTAATCTTTCAACACATACACTCTCATACATATATTACACTTAAGGATATACATAGTTGACGTTCTTTTTAAATAATGTATTTTACTAGATTCAATTATAATAAATAAAAAAAATATTAAAGAAAAAGTAACTTCTTAGTAATTATTACTAATATAATAATTACTAAGAAGTTACTAAGTTAATAAGTAGTAATTACAATTTTCTTTTCCTTTCCTTAGGTCCTGGAAAGAGTTTCCACTTTCTCCAAGAGAAGAAATACGTGTTCCTAGTGACATTAATATGTATTGCTGAAGATTTGTATCCGAAACCAGAAATTAGCATATTGTCACAAGGGTAAGTAAAGGTAATTATTAATAAATGATTGTACAAGTTAATTAATTTAGGTTTTTCGAAGATGTTTTGATCATCCACTACACACACTCGATACTGAGTCGTCAAGGTACGTACCACCGCAGAGCCAGACATCGTCCCGTGAAATAAATGTATTTTGCACTTCCTTTGTTCGTGCACTGTATCTGTAGTCTCGGGTGACGGGGCAGTGTTATCGGAAAATAAGGACTCATCATTATCATCTTCAGCTCATTACAGGTCCCCACCGCGGGGCACGAGCCTACCCGTAAAGGGTGTATAGGCCTTAGTCGTCCTCGTGGGCCCAGTGCGGATTGGCCGACTTCACGCACAACCTTTAAAACCTTTTGGTTTCCTCACGATGCTTTCTTTAATATGCTTTCCTAGTGCATAGGGAGTACACTAACGCCAAATATCTATTTACTATATTGTAATGTTCTAATGAGATACCGTTAAATTCCCGTAAAATTAACATGAAGTGTACTCCCTATGCACAAGGAAATATTTTGACTAGAAAGTCATCATTTTACTTTTTAAAATTTTTATTAGTATTACTTACAAAGAGCATTAAAAACTTCAAAGGTTATAAACCTTCAGGATTCGATACATTCTTATTTAAAACCTTTTAACTGAATATTTTGATTAAATCTAATTTTATTAAGTTCTTAGAATGCGTGGGGTTAATATATTCCTTAGAAAAGTCGAGGTTTTCACTGTGTGGGAGTTGCTAATAGGAGCAAATATTATTTTCTAAGTCACCTTTGCGCGAAACCTCCTTCAAAGGTGAAGTCAAAGTTTAAATCCATTAATGACTTACCAACTTTATAAAGTCCAAGAGATGGAATATTCCTAACAAGCTAGAAAACATCTCAGTTAGTGATCTTTACTATACATTAATCTTGTGGGATTGAAACCCACGGCTTGGACCATTAAAACCGTAAAAGTAGTTATTACAGCATCAATCAACCAATGTTGGTTGGTTCCCTGCGTTTAATGGGTTTAAATTCCTTTTTTTTTATAAAAAAGACACTTAGATTTATTTCGTAATGAAAAGACGCAAAAACTTATAAATAATAAATAAATATCTACTGACATTCACACAGCGCCATCTAGCCCCAAGTTAAACGTGATGCCTGTAGTTTGGGTACTAAACAACGGATAAATAAACTTTTTTGTAAATACATACATATTATACTAACAAACACCCAGACCAACACAAACAGACATGTTCATGCACACACATGTTTGTACAGCCCGGGGATCGAACCTGGTACCCTTGGTGTAGTAGCCGACGTCTCAACCATTACACCAAATGGGTCGTCCGATATTGTGTAAAATAAATAGAACTTATTTTATCTATATTCATGTTTTTAATAATTTGTTTTTGCAATTGTTTAGATTAGTACTATAAGCAACACCTATGTGACACTAGCTGTAGAGAAACGGTGCCTCCTAACACAGGCAATACTATGCTTGAATGGAGGCGCCAACCACATTTCAACTTATTGTAAACCACTTATTGTAAAATGTTAATGAATAAAAAAAATCGTATTCAACACTTTATTTTTTTTATTTTATTTTATTTTATTTTATTTGGAATAACAAACAGCTCACAATGAATCCTTAAAACTAATATTACATACATTTGTGTTTATTATTGTGATGCCCACACCGTTATCCTCAGATTATTAAAAAGTGGTACACAATTCATTGCTATCGAGGAATGTAATTATAATTTACAATTTAGTGGGCCTATTAGGTATTGAAAAAATGTTAACAGTAGGAATTCTAACATCCAAAGAAAAAAAAAATCATCGTCGGCGCGCCGCGTTGGTCCGGCGCGCCGGGGTGTGGAACAGCCGGGCGCGCGCGTCTCTCGACGGTGCAACTTTCGCGGAATCAAGTAATTCAAATTACTATTCAGACCAATACACTCGTATTTATTATTACATATTTTGTATAGTGTCATGGTACTTAGTAGTATGCGCCTGTTTTCCAAGCTAAGCATATTATATTTTTGTAACAGATTAGTATAATCTTGGCATATTCGATATTGTTTAAAATTAATAATTTTCAAAAATTTACATTGTATTCGCTCCAGCTGTTGTATATACTTTTTATATAAAGGATTCCAAACGGGTGTGGCGTATTCTAATTGAGAACGTATTAAAGACTTAAAGAGAAAGATTAAAGTAGAGGAACGCTTGAAGTCACATGAAGATCTCACTATGAAACCATACATTCTAAGTGCCTTGTCCGTAATCGAATCAATATGACGATCTAGGTGTAACTTTGAATCCAACAGTACTCCCAAATCTCTAACAAATTCAACTGACTTTAAGAGTACGTTTTGTAAATTGTATTTATTAGGAATAATGTTTTTATTTTTAGAAAAAGTTATCTTGATACATTTAGATATATTAAGTTGGAGTTTGTTTTGGGTGCAAAAGTTTGAGAATCTGTTTAAATCTGATTGCAGCAGTTCAACATCATTTAAGTTATTACAAACTTTGAAAATTTTTAAGTCGTCTGCGTACATGAGAAATTAGAGTGCAAGCATGATTTGATATCGTTAATAAATAATTAAATAGTAAGGGCGAGAATCGATCCTTGGGGGACACCTGATGATATGGCAACTAAACCAGACGCAAAGCCATTAATCACCACTTTTTGAAATCTATTAGTAACATATGACATAAACCACCGCAGCAAATCTCACGTATCCATTAAACGCAATTTTTCAGCAGTATTCGTGATCCACCTTGTCGAAGCATTTTTGAAAATCAGTATACACTGCATCAGTTTGTTTACGTTGATCCATGTTTTCGAATAATTGTTAGTAAATAACATAAGATTAGTTGTGGTTGACCTACGCTTAACAAAACCATGCTGTTCAGGTTAATACATTGTGTAATAATGGATAAATAATGTTATGTACTAGGCGCTCAAAAAGCTTCGACATTACAGAAAGAATTGAAATTGGACGATAATTCTCAACGTCATGTTTGTCACCACTTTATTAAACAGGCGTCACGTGAGCATTTCCAAGTACGGAAATACACCTCCCCAAGCACCTATTATAAATAATATGAAGAGGTTCTGATACAGCTTCCGCTGTTGATTTTAAAAATATTACTGGATACCATCCGGGCCAGGCCCTTAGATATATCCATTTTTCCCAATTCCTTAATTATACTCAGTTTATCTATTTGTATATGTGAAATGGATGGTGCATCAGCCGACATTGATGACGGCGGCTGCCAGCTTTTGTGTTCAGTGTGATGGCTCATAGACTGATTGAAAATATGTCGCGAATAAACTACTTATTGGTGGGATCACTAGACTTTAAACTTTTATAGTACATTGTGTCAGGGTATTTGATTTAACCGCCGCTGACGGATATATCCACAGACATCTCAATACATGGCATATCTATGGATATATCCGACAAAAACAATGATTTTCTATGTGTGCGGAATCCTGGCGGTTCAAAGTTAAACCTACTTGGCTATCCGTGCGTTTTAAGAGTTTTCTACATTAACCCTACATAAGATTGGATAAATACATTTATTTATTTGAGTCGTTGACTTCACTACGGTGAGCTTAAGGGTTGCATTTAAAGTATTATATTACTGGCTGAATGTGCTAATATAACGGTGTAGTATCAATGATGTGAAAAGTAAATATTCGTGATATGTTCACAAAACAACTGAAAAAAGTGTACCGAATGCAGCGACAGCACCCATAGACATATTTCGAATGAGCGTACATTACCTAATCAAAGATCCTACGACTGTATTCTCGTTGACGGTTCGTTTTTGAGGCACGGGTGCGTATCTACCTTTATATATGCAAAATATAATTGTCTAGTATATCGTATTTTGAAGTAAAATGAAATGTATCTTTAACATGTAAATGTTTGACTTTCTACAAATATAATTATACCAAGTAACATCATAAAGCATACACTTAATTATTCGCAACTCTATAATATCCGGATCTGCGTCGACTGAATTGATTGCACTATTTCCAGTAATAGTATCCATTCTTTCGGCTATTTCCCAAATTACCTGCGCCGTTTGCCAAGTAGATGCTGGATCTTTGCTATCTGTTTAACATCGGGAAATATTTTCAGACGAATCTTTTGTGAGAATTTTATTCTTGTTGCAATTCTATGCGGGAAGGCAATGAATAAAGTCAACCAACAAAATGCTGGGGTAGATTATCTTGTTATATGCGACTCTGTATGCGCTCTACGTTGAACCAATTAGGAATTCAGCGGGGGAAATGTAGCAGTTATTATACAGACGGTTTTTATCTGTGAAGTAATTAAGTGTAAACATCTCTTTAACGAGTATGTTAGATAAACTGGAAAATCTTTTCGCTAGCAACTTTATTCCGGTTTGATTCCTATTCAACCTATCGCAGTCCACTGCTGGACATAGGTCTCCCCCATTTCGCGCCAGATATCCCGGTCCTCCGCTTTCCTCATCCAGCCTCCACCAGCGACCTTTCGCAAGTCGTCGGTCCATCGGGCCGGAGGGCGTCCTACGCTACGCTTGCCGAGACGCGGTCTCCACTCCAGAACTCGTCTGCTCCAATGGCCATCGTTCTGCGACATACGTGACCAGCCCACTGCCACTTCAACTTGCTGATCCGGCGGGTTATGTCGTAACTTTAGTTCTCTTACGGATTAAATCATTTCTGATCTTATCCCTAAGAGAGACCCCGAGCATAGCCGGTTTGATTATTGATAAGAAACTTAGGTAAATAAGCTAGATAGACGAATGAGGTGTAGTGGTTGTGTCGGCTACTACACCAAGGGCTCAAAGTTCGATCCCCGTCATATATGTGCAGGAATATATCTTTTTGAATTAGTTTGGGTGATTCTATGTATATTATATTATGTATGTAATTATAAAAAAGTAAATGTACGTTTATCCGTTGTTTAGTATTAGTACACAAAATAAAAGCTCTGCTTAAATTGTAGCTAGATGGCGCTGTGTGAATGTCTCTGGATATTACATAATTGAGAAGTCGGCCACTACACTAAAGGTACCGGGTTTGAGACCCGTGTAGTAGAATTTTTTTTATCCATGAACTTCTCTGTTTATATTCATCTGGGTGTCAATCATGTTATGTCATCATCATCAGCTCATTAAACGTCCCCACCGAGGGGCACGAGCCTACCCATATAGGGTGATTAGGCCTTAGTCGTCCACGCGGGCCCAGGATTGGACGACTTCACACACAACCTTCGAATCATGTTATGTATGAAATGGTAATAGTAAATTATGTAAGTATTTATATTTTCATAGAGTAATTAAGTATGTATATCTTTGATCTTAGCCAAAAAGCCGAGGAGCGATAAGTATATATATCTAGTCTTTAGGACCCGCAAGTTCTCTGTCCATCAGGTCAACGGTTGTATGCCTATGTTCGTGACTGCCATAAAAAACACCAAAAACAACTACGTGATAAATTGTTATTTCCAACAAACCTATGCACTGAAGTAATACTAATTTAACATGGTACGTGCTCGTCATAAAACATAGTAAACCTAAATAGTACGTTAAACAAGAAACCTTTGTGCAATTACGAAGTAACCTTCCGAGACGACAGAGACAATCCTTTCATGATCAAATTAAAGATCCAACAAAACTCTGTATAAAAATCCAAAATCGATGGGCATACATCAGAATATTACCATAACCTTTTCTCGATCATGATTTTAGATCATGACACCAGACAGACAGTCGTAGCAAATGTAGGTCATATTTTACTAAGGCAATAGGTATAACAGCAGCATAAACCACCAATTTATTGGGACATAACCCACCGCGAGCGTTATGCGGAATGCGGTGGGAACGACTACCAAATAATACCAGTACCTACCAAAGAGTTAAACTGCCTTTTGTAGCATGGAGACCCTCGTAACAATACTTTTTGGTAACCCATCCGATGACTCAATCTTTAATAGTTGCTAAACTAGGAGGGTCGTCAACCGAACGCGTAACTGCTCCGCCATTGACCCTCAACTCAGTATGGCTTAATAATGTGGACTGTTGCCTACCGATCAGGAAGGCGCAGGTGTAAATCCCGCCACGTACCAATGTGATTTCCAATTTTCGATATTATATGGACGTTATTCGACGGTCTTACGGTGTAGGAAAATATCATGAGAAACCTGCGTACGTTTTCGAAGAGATTCAAAAGTTCTGCGTGAAGTCGGCCATTCCGCACTGGGCCCGCGTGGACGACTAAGCCTGTACACCCTATACTGTAGCCCGTACTCCTCGCTGGGACGTTCAATGAGCTAACGATGATGATAACAGAATGGAATTACAGTAAGTACGCATATATTTTTTTTGCAGAAAGCCATTAACGCAAGCCGTGACAGAAATGAAAATGAGCTCGTGGGGACTCTATACGGTGGAAACAAAGGCCGTGTCCACGACGATGACGTAGCCACGCCGTGGGAGGAGTTCGTCTGCGTCCTGAGTCTACCACCAGCCAACTACACGGTCAACAGAACCTCTATATACTATCCAGGTAAATAATTTCTTTGAAGACCCTGACAGCTCTATTAATTATGTTCATCATCAGCTCATTTAACGTCCCCACCGAGGGGTACGAGCCTACCCGCATAGTACGGGTGTACTCGCCTTAGTTCACGGGGCCCGCTTGATAGACGCGGGCCCAGTGTAGGTTGACCGACTTCGCAGACAACTTTAAATATCTTCGCAGGCGTGCGCAGGTTTCCTCACAATGTTTTCCTTTACAGTAAGAACGTCAGATAAACGTACAAAAGGATCTAGCGGGATAAGCGTATGAAAACTGCACTCGCGACTGATGAAGGATATTTACCTTTTTTTTATTTTTTATCTAAATAGCCACATACTTAATCTCACACCCCTCACCCCTTTAGTAAGGTAATAATGGGGATGACAACCCTTAACGAAAATTTTTTTTTTCTCAGTACCTATTTGAGATATCTTCTTGAGATTGAAAACATACATGACTATCGATGAACTAATTATTATAGATTTTTTTTAGAATTTTTGGAATATTATAAACTGTAAAAAATGGGAAGTATATTTTTTGGGGGTGGTTTTTTATACCAACCCTTAAAGTGACACCTACCAAAAAAATATATCTTATTGGTTAATTAATTAACTATTACATGTGAAAGTTACAAAAGGGTCGGATTGGTGGAACACAGCTTAATAAATATCTATTACGAATATTTACTTGGCAGCATACCTATATATTAATTTACCAGAAACTATAAAACACATGTGCACTATCTTTATATGGATTTATTATCTTAAATACGTTTTTGAAATTATTCAGTGTCAACAAATGTGTCATCAACTCATCAGATTTTAGATCTTTACATCTTAATCAAATGTGTATACCTACAAATAAACTACTCTCGCGTGTAAGTAAATCGACTCAAGCCTCAAGTACGCATAACAAGTGATATAACTAAAAAATGCCTTATTATACCTCTATATAATGTTTTACATAATTAAAGCCTAGTAATTGAGCTTTAAAATGGTGTAAGTTGCATGAAAATCGATTCAGTAGTTTAGTAAAAAAGGTTAATGCTAATGATAATGTAAAAAATGTTGAAAATTCATACAATTTCACAGTATGGGGTTATTGTGTTTAAATGAAACAAAATGTGCGTAAGATAAAAAAATTATTCGTGTCAATATTTGGTATTCCCTCCTCTAGCTCTGATCACTGCTCTCATGCGATTCTTCATCGACCTTATCAACTTTTTAATGGATGATTGTGGTATTCGACCCCACTCTTCTACCAACGCAGTCTTGAGCTCATTGATGTTTGTCGGAGCTGGATTCCTCGCTCTAACTTTCCTTTTGAGCTCGTCCCATATGTGCTCAATGGGATTTAAATCGGGGCTGAGCGCTGGCCAATGCATAGTGTGAATTCCAACTTCGTTCAGGAAATCACGTGTGGCCCGAGCAGTGTGACATCGGGCATTGTCATGCATCAAGATGAAATTTTCCCCAATAAAGCCTTGATAAGGGACAACTTGATCCAGTAGAACATTTTCAATGTAACGATCACTGGTCAGACCTCCTCCCCGGCCTCCCCCAGGAACGAAAACAAGGTCCGTTTTGCCTTCTAAGGAAATTCCAGCCCACATCATGCAAGATCCGCCACCATATGCAACGGTTTCCACAAAGCAGCACTGTGAAAACCGTTCACCGGGACGACGGTATACCCGACCTCTCCTGTCGCTGCCATGGAGACACATCCTCGTCTCATCTGTGAACAGGACTGACTGCCATTGCTCTATGCTCCAATCCAAATGTTCTCGAGCAAAGTGAAGGCGTGCTTGACGATGAGCTGTGGTCAACTTCGGGCCTGTAGCGGGTCTTTTCGGAGTAAGGTTAGCTTCTTTCAACCTTCTTCTAACTGTCCACTGACTGACAGTCACCCCGCGAACTTGACGTAGCTCCTGCTGCACATCTACGCCGGTAAGGTGTCGATTTCGGAGAGAGGTCGAGACCAAAAACCGGTCGTCACGCTCCGAGGTGCACCGGCGTCGGCTGGTATTAGGCCTCCGAGTGAAGGCACCAGTCTCTTGAAACCTTCTGTATACTCTCGAGACAGCGGACTGACTCATATTCAAACGACGAGCGACTTCTCGCTGGTTCAACCCTTCTTGCAACAGGGCAACGACTTGAGCGGCTTCTTCAGGTGTTGTATCCATAATTTTCTTCAAATGACGGCTTTAATTTGCAGAGATGTGTTCAGGTCAACGTCTAATGAGCGACTGATAAAAAAAAACGATTACAGGGGGTTTTATAGGGGGTTGTGTCGCGCAAGTTGTGAATAGAGCGCAGAGCAGTTTACGGGAGGTTGCGTTCAGTTGCATTCTAAGTACAAGTGTTTATTTAAATTACTGATATTATGCTACCATTTGAAAGCCTAATTACTAGGCTTTAATTATGTAAAACATTATATAAAGGTAAAATAAGTCATTTTTTAGTTATATCACTTTTTATGCGCACTTGAGGCTTGAGTCGATTTACTTGCACGCGAGAGTAGTTTATTTGTAGGTATACACATTTGATTAAGATGTAAAGATCTAAAATCTGATGAGTTGATGACACATTGTTGACACTGAATAATTGTAAAAACGTATTTAAGATGATAATCCATATAAAGATACTGCACATGTGTTTTTATAGTTTCTGGTAAAATTAATAATAGTATGCATGCAAGTAAATATTCGTAATAGATATTTATTAAGCTGTGTTCCACCAATCCGACCCTTTTGTAACTTTCACATGTAATAGTTAATAATAACCAATAAGATATATTTTTTGGTGTGTCACTTTAAGGGTTGGTATAAAAAACACCCCCAAAAATATACTACCCATTTTTTACAGTTTATAATATTCCAAAAATTCTAAAAAAATCTATAATAATTAGTTCATCGATAGTCATGTATGTTTTCAATCTCAAGAAGATATCTCAAATAGGTACTGAGAAAAAAAAAATTTCGTTAAGGGTTGTCATCCCCATTATTACCTTACTAAAGGGTGAGGGGTGTGAGATTAAGTATGTGGCTATTTTAGATAAAAAACAATAAAAAAAAGTAAAAATTCTTCATCAGACGCGAGTGCAGTTTTCATACGCTTATCCGCTAGATCCTTTCAAAAATTAGAAAAGACGTTGATACGTGGCGGAATTTGAACCTGCATCCTCCAGATCCAGTCCATCCTCAACAGTCCTCACCAAAAAGCCACCGACGCTCTTCTTAATAGATTGTGTTACATATATATTATATCGTAAGGTAAACGTGTACAAGATTGTCTTCTTAAGCTTTTGTTCCCACCAATTTCTCCAAAAGTATAACATCTTCAACTTCAAATGCCTGCGACAGCCTCCCGTAATGACTTCACGTGGACCGATCCCTAGTAGTTGACATCGATCTGCTTCCCGCCACCTTAACCAGGTTATCATTCCATCATAAACATCAGTAAACATAAGCCATATTTCATTGAGATTTATCCTAGATAAACAATAAACTAACAAAATGCCAAAATTAACGAAGAAAAAAGCAATCACGCAGCCGTTATGCACCTACGTGTAGGTATTTTTATATTGACAACATAAAATTATTTATTTAAACTTTGACTTTAACTCGTCACTGAAAAGGTACAAAATCAAAAGCATGAGCACAATACTATGTCATTATGTAATTAAAGTTCTGCCCAGCCGACACAGTGGGCAGATTTTGCTACGGACACTTTGAGTGAGATTGTGCATGTAATTAATTTATTGTTTATGTAATATCGAAAATCTCGAAAATCGAAAATCTGAAACATATAATTTGACGAATGTGCTAACGTAGTCGTTGCCTCAGTTTGCCCTACAATGCATGTTCAACCAGCCGGCTAAGCGCACGTAGAGCTCGGGACAAAAGCCTTTCGTGGACTCCAGCGTTGCCCGTTACGGCAAAGTAAAGATGCTAGTAATTTTAAGCTATTAAGGATTGTAAGCCTTGCACTTGATTTTTTAACAAGTAATTGTTTGGAACAGTGAAGTGAAGGAAATAATGCTAATTTGATAGGAAAACTGTAGTATGTCATATTTCTGAAACAAATATGTTTTTCGCAGGTCTCATGCCAACTGCATATATCGCAGCGATAGAAGTGGAGAAACCTCAGGAGCGCCTAGCAAATGCAAATAGTAAGTCTTTTTACTTATAAAATCAACAATAAATCAGCCTAAAACATCCCATTGCAAAGTGCAGTATGGATAAATGTCATCACCAGCATCAGTACATTACGCGTCCCCACAGAGGCACATTAGCCTACCCGTGTAGGGTATATATCCTGTATTGCCTTAGTCTTCCACGCGGACCCAGTGCGGATTGGCTGACTCCACGCACAACCTTTGAATTTCTTCATAGGCGTGCGCAGGTTTTCTCACGATGTTTTCCTTATCCGTAAGAACTTCAGATAAACGTTAATAATTTCAAAAAGTCGTAAAGACATTGGTACCTGGTGGGTTTTGAACCTTGCACCCTCCAGATCGGGAGGCAACAGTCCACACCACTGAGCCATTGACACTCATATATATGATAATAATAAAAGATTATATTAAACTATTCCATTCCGAAAACTATCATTACCGATAGCGAGACCATAGCCTCCGAACGTGGTCTTGTGATCAGGGACTAAAGATAAAAATATTATTTGTTTCCATTGATGACCCATTGTTCGCTAGGCCTATACCATCATGCCTTGATAACTTTTTTGAGTTAAAAGTGTACAGACAGCCGGACACCTCACCTGATGGTAAGTGTTACGCTTGACCATGAAGCGCGGCATCAAAGGAGACAACAACCGTAGACAGTTATTATTCTCCATCAGTGCCGCACTGCCACGATCACCCGAACAACATATGTTAGGTCTTCTATGCCTGTAATTTTACTAGGTAAGAGCCTTCACCCGAAACACAAAGATGTTCTGAACACAGAAAATACTCCTGTTTCACGGACGATATCTGGTACTGGTGGTACTACCTAGACGACTCACATGGACGACAAAAAATGGTATTATAAACTTAAGAGAACAAGATACGCTTATAAGAATCATGTGCACGGTTGCATTTCTGTTACGCTTTAATTGAAACCAGATACACAAAGGAAAAGTCTTTGAAAAATAAGAGACGAAAACAAAACTGTTCTGTAAAACTAAAGTTTGTTCTTCGAATCTCAATGTAGACCGAATCGCTTATTTTTAAGATAGCTACATACTCGTAATATTTAAAACGTTATAAATTAGCTTGTTCTGTTTAGAACTAGATCCGGCTATCGATACTGAGTTTTTGGGATGGTAGTCGTTCACAATATTAATGTACATTATTATTATATGAACAAGAGGATCGATGGCTCAGTGGTGTGGACTGTTTGCCTTTTAATCTGGAGGGTGCAGGTTCAAATTCCGCCGCGTACCGAAGTCTATTCAAATTTTCTAATTATTTTGTACATTTATCTGAAGTTCTTTCTGGTCATGAGCAAACTGTGCACGCCTATGAAGAAATTCAAAGGTTGCGCGTGAAGTCTCCTCTGACGTCACTTGGAAAAACATTACAAATAGCCGGAATGGGCTTGCGCCGGAAATTAAACCAGGTATCGTAATCTCTAAAACTATTTGGTTCCATGGATTAATCATGGATATGCTCAAACGCTGTTTCGGTTAATTCGAATTCCATTTCCGTTCGTTCGGAACCAGCAGCCATGCCGTGAACATCAACAACGACGTCTTTATTGGCTAATAAAAAGTAATCATACATTGTAAAATTACCTATACAAACTGCTGAAAAATGATAATTCGATATTAAGTTTCTCAAAGTAATTTATTCAATTCAAAATGTAACTCAAAAATTCATTATTCAATTAGGTCTTTACCAGACACATGAAACATCAATTAAATAATAATAATAATGGCGTCTCATCTTGAAGTAATTTATTGAATTAAAAATCTAACTCATGAATTTCATCATCACTTAAAAAAAGTTAGTAACTAGTGTGAATCTACCTCTTGAGTTGGACAGTTGATCTACTGAGAAGACTAGAAGAACTCAGTAGTTACTCTTTTCAATCGCCAATGATTTTACAAATATTTATGCTTTACAAGTCCTGCATTTTTGTCTTAAATAATCATCTGTGTGTAATGCTTTCTCAACACATATTTTGAATTATGCATGCTTAGGTGTCCTTCTGTTGATTGAGTAAGTAAAATTCTAACTTTGACAAATAAAAAAAATAGAAAATAAACCTTTTTAAAACAAACTTTATTAAAATGCGCTTAAAGAAAAAAAACATTTACGCTAAAATGTGTTCAATTGAAATGACTTTTAGTTAACAATTTCAAATTGAATTTCACAATTTATTTGTTATAAATTGTGTCAAGTACTCGTATCTACTTTCTTAGTTTTACATTTTTTATAGGCCGCAAGTCAATACGAGTACTTAAATCTCGCGAGAACCCTGCCTAGAGGCGGTTTTGTCCTAAAGGCGGCCTGTTGGTTTCGCCAGAGTAAAGTCAAGGAGCGATTGGGGCATAACTCAACCATATTTACTTATTAACTTCCTTCTCAATATCGATTATTATCATCATCAGCCTTTAACGGCCCACTGCAGGGCAAACGCGTTCCCGTACAGCATATCTATGGGGAGATTGGGTCGTAACCCATCACGTAGGCCCAGCGGATTGGTGGGTGTTAACTACTACCGAACTTTGCCGAATGTTGTGCCCACTAAATCAGGGAGACAAATTATTTATCATTGTATGATTACAATAATAATTTCTTTCCCTGATCTAGTGGGCACAATATACTCGTAACGATTAATAGCAAAGATAAAATTGGATCGGAAATAAGACATGACATGTTCGATAATAAAATGTTCTGTAACACTACTGATAAAGTTACAAACATATGTGGGAATATGTTTATTGTGCATCTGTGTGGTACTAGTACTAGTTCGTATTGCCTTAGGGGCGATAAACTTGTCTTGTTTAGTGTCAGTCGATGCTAGCATCTCCTTTATTGCCTACGTACGTGTAACGCTGTGTAACTATTTTATGGATATATAGAAATGTTCAAGGAAGCAACTACGGATCCCCAAAGTAGTGGTACTTACCACAATATAATATTTTGTGAGAAATTGAATTTTGAATGCCGTAAAATAAGTTTCTTGCTAACTCCATCGTTTGCTAGGCTAATTTCATTAGTATGGAATAAACCTTAAACTTAATACAATTTCTTTTTCAGATTCCCAGAAGTTGCCGTCTGCTATCGCTATTGTAATCAGCTGTGTAGTGAGAACTTTATTTAGTGTAAGTTGTTTACGTAAATAGCCATTTGGTGCTTAATGACTTAATTAGTGAAAAAAAAATCAGTTTGCATTTGTTCTCGCGACTCGTTTGCGTGGTAACAGAAGTACCATAAGTTATTCTTTATTATATCTGCTTTATTTAAAGTTACTAAGCAAGTGGTACCAAGCAGATAAGGGTATGTCGAAGACAAAGTAGTATAGGTGTGAGTATAAAATCAGTAAACCATTGAATGTTCAATCTCGTTTATAGCCGTAGGCTAAGGATCACAAAAGCACTTCATAGAAAATAGCAAAGATGTTTTATTTGATTATACTTAAGCAAATATACTAATAATGACCTAAAATATCAGTTAATTGATGTGTCAAAATTTAAATCTTATTTGAGTTTGACTTTTGAAGTTTTCGTAAATAACTCGCGTAAATGATGTAGCTGATCTTAAACGAATTAATCAACTACGTAACAACATTACGTCAAATGACTTTAACGTTAAAATCTTTAGTCAACATTTTGCGACAACAGGGCTTTGCTTGGTTGTTAAAGACCTTTTTAAATCTTTATTCAATGTTTATTTTAATCGTATATTTATGGCGCGGTTTGATCTTGTTTATTGTTTAATTTACCATAATTATTAGTTGAAAACTATGATAAAAATGTATTGTTTCGGAAGGTGTTAGAAATTTATTTTTAATATATTAAAATATGTAAATATTAATATTGAGTTGGCTTAACTTAGTTTTTAAGCTTAGTGTAAACTTTTTGTATGATGCTTAGGTATACTATATCATAGACAATATTATAATTGCATTATTAAGTTTTTTTATTGTTTTTGGAATGGGGTATGAGGATGATATTAAATTAAATCGTTAGAATACATCGAACATATATTATGTTTTTACATACAAATTCAGGCAACATACTTCTAATTATAACAATAGTCAGGTTAACTAGCAATATAAGTAAAATTGTTAATGTACACTCATACGCAGCCAAACAATAAATTTCGGTAATGTATACTTAATCATTTTTATGACCAAAAGAGAGAGTATTTTGTACACCCCATTGGACTTTCGATGGATCGGATTTTTATGGGTTTTCCTCAACTAAGAGCACTGGGATTGTATGCGCGTGAAATTTACATAGATCTTAATGTATTTCAAAATTGGTCAGTGGATTTCATTCGAATTTATCACATCTTTTTAGATTGTTTTTTATATGCCAGGTATTTCTTTGTAATACTACCTAAAAAATAATCGATCATTATCATCAGCTCATTATATGTCCCCACCGAGGGGAACAAGCCTACCCATATAAGGTGTATAGGCCTTTGAATTTCTTCGCAGGCGTGCGCAGGTTTCCTCACGATGTTTTCCTTCTCCGTAAGTGCGTCGGAAAACGTACATATAATTCCGAAAATTCGAAATCACATTGCTATGTGGACAGATTTGAACCTGCGCTCTCCCGATCGGAAGGCAACAGTTCACACCATTGAGCTGCCGACGCTTAAATAATCTATATTGACATTCAATGTTTACATTTTTGTTACTATTTTATTAGGCCATTTCAATATAAATGTTTTTTTCGTAATGACTTTTCGCTGTTGGTCACAGATGGCATTTCAATATCTAGCCTATTATAGTACTTACACAGTATAGTACATACATCTCTTCAACGTATCGCAGTCCACTACTGGACGTAGGTCGCCCTCATTTTGCGCCAGATATCCCGGTCCTCCATTTTCTTATTTCTTTCGCAAGTCGTCGGTTCATCGTGCCGGAGGACGTCCTACGCTACGCTTGCCAAGACGCGGTCTCCACTTCAAAACTCGTCTGCTCCAACGGCCAGTACACCTATCCACTATTCCAACCTTAGTCCAACTAAGTTAGGCTCTGCTGGTCATCGAGGGAATGGTAGTCATCAAGTTTTATACAATTCATATAAAAAAAAAATCCAAGCATACATGGGTATAAAATTATTTTCTTTAATAATCGAATATAATATTTGATTGAAAATGTTGTAGAAATATTGTAAGTAAAAGAGTAGATTTTGAGATATGCTTTGAGTTTTATTTACGTAATTATAAGTAAACATGACTGTTAGCTTAAGATTATTTAACCAAGCTTTTGATGTAACATTACAAGCTGTTAATAAAATTTTCTCAAATATTTTGCGTATTATTGCAATCATTTCCAGTTGCCCAGTTAGGGCCTCAATTCTTCTAAATTAGTTAACATCCAGACTATATTGTAAATATGGTGTTCCGTTATTTTTAACCTGTGCTGATAGAATCGTTGTTGTATCTCGATAGTAACATTTTGCACTAATTCATTTTGTTTTGGGGGTCTAATGGACACTTAATTTTTTGGTAGCCAAGGGTCCGAAAGTGGACTAAATCGATTTTAATTGGCAATATCATACTATTTTGAACCATGGATATTAAAGTTGTACCGGGATAACAAATTTACAGTTGAAGTGTCGTTATGGTGTCGTAATGTCAAGGAATTTAGTGGCATTAAGGCCTTTATATACGTTGGTATCTCTATAGCCACGTTTCATATTCGGTAGCATGAACCATGAGCAGTTGCATTAACCTTGATACCCATAATTTGTGCGAGGGGACCCTGTGTATCATTTTTTTTTGGATGCACTTTTCTCCGTTGGCCACAGGTGGCTTTTACAATTTCATTGCGCAAGTGGCGAACACGAATGGCTCTTAGCTCTCAACTTAATGCAACGAGACTAAGGGACCGCACAGACGACAGACTTTCCGTGACGCACTTTTCAGTCTGTGAAAAAAGAACCTTCGCAATTATATTATGCACTAGCTGTTCCCCGCTGTATACGACCTTTTATATACGAGATTCTCCCGCGGTAGAATATAACCTGAAAACGTATCTTAATTTTTCTAAAATAAAAAGTATTTTCTAAAAAACAAGTTGCCTATATTTTTCCTTCTTACATCAGCAACCTCCCGAAAAAAGTCCAGACCAAATCGGTCCAGCCGCTTCAGAGATTACCCGAATAAACATACACCATTTAAAAAAAAAATGTTGAACTTCTTTGTAATCATAATATGCATGAAGAAAATTCATTAACAACAATGCACACGTCCTGCAAAATACCCGGCGCAAAATATATCCATGGTATTCAGGCAGACCGCGACGCGCCGCGCCGCACTAAAAGTGTGCGCAGATAATTGAACGTTTGCTTCAACCCGCGCTTATTTAGATTTTAGACTGCAATCTGTATTCGTGAAAGAATGATTGAAGATGTGTGTTGTCGTTGTGTCTTTTAAAATATGCGACCGACTTTTATTATTCTGATTTTCTGAGCGCCACAGACTTTATCGCACAAAAAAGGTGCCGTCAGCGCGATACCTCGGCTTATAGCGTACGAACCTCGGCTTAAGGCTTGTCATAATATTTGGCTATTAATGAAGGACATCGATGCTTCCCTCTTTTTATATGAAGTAAACATACAAATAGACAAAAAATCAGGTGACAACATATGCATGACAAATTAGTGACAGACAGACGGACGTATAATCCGATACTAAATGTCCGGAGCTTCATTACGCTCGTAGTTTGTTTGCAGCCCAATTATCACAAAACTAGAATGAACGGTGATTTTTTTTAGTTTTGCTTGTTTTGGTTTCAGTGCTTTTATGTGGCATATTGACAATTTAATAAAGTTGGCTGTGTACATTTTGAAAGGTGTGCACATTGATAATCGAGTTTTTGTCTGGGAAATAATTTTGCAGCATTTTTCATTTCCCGCAATTTTCCACTAATTTAACAAAGTATCGTTTGTTACTGTCTTTAACCCTTTGTCCACCAGAAGCTTAAAAACGTCACACAAACAATAGATTTTCCGTTGTGTCTGTGTTGTACTGGCAGTCAACGGGTTAAAACAGTCAGTTACGTATAGTAAGAAACCTCAAGACCTAAACAGCTACTATTAGAGCTTAATTAGTAAGAGAAATAAGTAAGTTCTGGAACCCATCCAGACGATTTTATGCAAAGGCCTTAAATGTTCCATAGTTTGTCATATTGACTGAAAGACTTATTTCTATATATTTTCTACTTCTTTGAACAGTGTCTTCATGTTGCTAGATTATCAATTTAAATTTTAATTTAAATGCCTTTTAATTTTACGACCCATTTGCTCGTATGAGACGGTTGAGACGTCGACTGCAACACCAAGGGTTCCGGGTTCGATCTCCGGGCAGTACAAATATTTGTGTGCATGAACATGTCCGTTTGTAATGGTCTAGGTATTTTCTATGTATAATATGTATGTATTTACAAAAAAAATGTATTTAAGTATGTTTATCCGTTGTTTAGTGCCTATAATACAGGTTTCACGCTTAACTTGGGGCTAGATGGCGCTGTGTGAATGTCAGTGGATATTTATTATATATTTTAAAAAACCAAAAATCTAGTTAGGTAATCATGGCGATGGTTTGAGCTATTATTATGTTATGAATTTTCTAATGAGCACTTTAGATTTCGCTTCGATCCTCTCGTCATCCTCCCAGTTTATATTTATTTTCTCATTATGATATCTCTTTCTTATTTATACATGTTTATTGTTCTATTTACCACACATGTTTGGGGTAAATTATATATAACTTTATATCTAGAATGTAGCCTACTCAAAAGGCTTTTGAGTGTCAATAATTTCGTGCAAAGTAAGTTCAGACATAGTTCACTTACACATTCTGTTACGTGAGCTAGAAGCGTGTCGCTGGGTGTCTGAGTGAGAAGTTACACGGGGCCTCGCAATGAGTTCCTAATTGCACTCTAGGTGGTAACTTTACTGTATGTTAAGGCATTTCACAGTTTTGTTCCAGTTACAGAAAGTAAAAAAAATGTGGTAGTGAGAGAGTACCTAAACGTAAACAGTAAACGTAAGTTTTGTAAAAAAAAAACCACCTGTATTAATTATATATCTTAAACGGTGCTATAATACCGTAATAAATACAGGTGATATTTTAACGAGAACGGAAGGTAAATGTTTGCTGAAATGTTTATTTGTATTACTTTGCTTTATTTTGATTGTGATTGTTAATACTTCTTTTTTTGTTGTTAACAACCTTTTTAGTGGAGGAAAGTGTTATTATTATTTTTATCTACTTGTTATTAATGACATTATTTTAAAAAGCTTTTTCATTATTAGTTTTATCTGTATATAGTAAAAAGGACACAAAGTGAATCAGTCGGTTCTGTCAGGACAAAAAACACAAAAAGTTTCACTGAAAGCCATTCATAAATGCAGTTCCAAACAAGCGAGCGCGTTTTATTTAATTGCGAAAATTGTCGGTGTCCATGTCTGCTGCTAAATGGCGGGATATAGCAAACAAAACATAGAAAGTAAGATTTTTATTAATACCAGGTAGGTATATTCTTATAAAATATATAAATCTATCACAAAATTATCATTATTTTGAATAATAAGTGTTCCATCCAGCAATGTCCTAACTCTGTCACTCGGGTACATATAAAACCTTAATTGGGCTTCTACGATTAGGGTAAAAGTGAGAGCAAACGAACCATCTCGTGCCAAAGTATTTTTTGAGAGCACTGTTTATTATATCAAAGGAAAAGTGTCAACGACTGTAAGAAGTTTCCGAGAGAGATTGTACCGGTTTGCGTTGGGAATAGTAATGGCATAGAGACCGCGGAGTCAGCTGTGGAATGAATACCTGATGGGATGACCAAATTTTTCATTAATCATGTACCAAGCCACTTTAGTTCGCCGGTAAAAAAAATGCTTCATTCTAAATACTTTTAAGCTACGGAAGAGCGGAGTCTCCAAACACAGGTACCATTTGCTTAAATGGAGGCTCTAATCCACAATGTCATCAATATTAAATAATAATAAATATCCACTGACATTCACACAGCGCCATCTAGTCCCAAAATAAGCATTAAGCCTGTACTTAAAGAAAATATCCACACGAATATAAATAGACAAAATATAAACATATGTGTTCATGTCTATTAGACATTTAAGTACATAACATGTTTATACTGCCCGGGGATCGAACCCTTAGTGTAATAGCCGACGTCTCAACCAATTATACCGAATGGGTCGACCAATGAGTTAAGTATTATTTCTTAAAATAAGTGCATGAATTATATATTTTATATGTGATATTTTTGTTTACTATAAAGTGATTTTTGTTGTGAAATTTTATAATAAAGTTCAATCTGCCTATTATCTATATTTATCCATTGTTTAGTACTCATAACACAAACTCCTTGCCAGGATTGGAGCGGCGTGGCTATGTGAATACCAGGGAATACTTATTATTTAATTTATTTATAACACCTTATAAGGGTAATATTTTATTAACGCCTTATTACACAAGTAATATTTTCATCATCATCATCATCATTACAGCCAATTATGTCCACTGTTGAACGAAGCTCCTAATGATTTCCAGCGGACCGATCCTTGCAGTTGACATCCATCTGCTACCCGCACCTTAACCAGATCAATCGTCATCTGGTGGGGGTCGGCCTACGCTTCGCTTTCCGTTACGTGGACGCCACTCGAGAACTTTTCCGCCCCATCGGCCATCGGTTCTACGCACTATGTGCCTGCCCTGCCATTCAACTTGCTAATACTCTGGGCTATGTCGGTCACCTAGTTCTCCTACGGATATCATCGTTTCGGATTTTATCGCGTAGGGAGACACTACATAGCCTCTCCATAGCAGCTGAGCAACCTTGAGTCTATTCAAGAGGCCCTTAGTGAGCGACCACGTTTCGCTTCCGTATGTCATAACTGGCAACACACACTGGTCAAATATTTATAAAGTAATATTTTATATCTGTATAAAATCACGTATGTTTTTATTACTCACTGATTATTAAATGCCGTCACTTCCCAGCATAAATTGAAAGGGTGAGGACTAGCTGCAGTAGTTTTGAAGCAATTAAAGTGCTCAAAGCAAGAGTGTAAAGCATATTAAGGAAATATTTTTATTAAGGAGTAAAGCCTTGCGGTCATAATTACGGCGTAATTAAGAAATCATAGAGTTGAAGCTATGGCAAGTTCACGAGTAACTTGGTAACGTAGTAAATTTATAGGTATATAGAGACTTGCATTGTTTGTTTATATAAGTTGTTTATAGAAGTCCATAAAAAATATTAATTTAGTGTTTTCCTTTTGTAGTATTAATGTACAAAGGGCTTTTTATTATTAAGCGGCGTTTTATCATAATTAAACATTAAAATTAAAGTAAAATAGTGTTGAAAGTACTAAGACAAAAATGCAAGGAAGAAAAAACACAGCGATGCGTTGTTTCAAATAGTTTAGAAATATGATAAAAGTTATATTTTTTGTTAAATTTCTCTTTAGGCTCGAAAGTTGAATGTAAGATTTAGCGTAATGATTTGATTTCAGAACTTTAGGTACGAAATCCCTAGGGCGAGACCTACTAGCAATTTTGCCAGTTTTTTTTTAATATGACATTGTTGTTGGTATCAAATAGATTTCAACGCATATCTCTCGCTTTCAGTTATGTATTAATATATTTTTGTGCACACTACCGTGAAATTACATTTATCCTGCATATACCTACGTACAGTGTTGCCGAACTATCGATGGTTTGACTATCGACCAATAATTGACCTCGAAAATCATCATCGATAGTCATATCGATAGTACCAATACTGTCGATAGTATAGGTAATAATAGTATTATCAATAGTAAATTTGACATTTAGTTTAAAAATTTCTATACTATCTATTGTATCGAAAAATTCTTTTGTATCAATAGTTTTAATTTTTACTATTGCCGGGCTATCGATAGTCAATTTGACAATAGGCTTGGAAAGTATTGATAGTAACGAAAAATATTCTGTAGGTATCAATAGTTTTTACTTTGCCGGGCTATTGATATTATTGATACAATTGCTTGTGACTATTGCCATAACTATCGATAGTATTTATAATATCGATACTTTCGATGGTCTCATTAATAGTGGACTGTCGAGCGGCAACACTGCCTACGTATAGGTATACGTCACAAAGATAGGTTAGGGAGCGATCATTCGCCTTCAGGGACTGAATGAATGGTTGTATTGAGGGATGATTTGTAGCTTTAGGTTTGGTCATAATTGATGTTATTGTTCATTTAATTTACGACTGTTTTTTCGAATCGCTTTTGGGATATTTTCGTATGACAACGATTATTCATAGCGTTATCGTGGTTTCCGATTATGAGAGTGGTTTTACTAAGCGATTTGGTGGAAATTATTTACCGATAAAAATTTGTCACCATTTTTCGGTAAAGAAATATGTACCATAAATATAATATCACGACATTTGTTGTGCTAAATTTGTATTTGTAAGGCTAAAATTACTGTTTTGTCATTTAAATTGGCTTATAAAATATTTTATTTTAGAAGAGTTTAGCAAGACATTTACATAAGTAACGCTGGACTTGATTCCCAGTATGTTCGATTTAGGAATTACTTTAAATGTTTTAGACCATATATTTTTAAATAGCGGTTGTTTAAAGGAGGCTTTCGTCAACTCGGAATGCAATAGGGATGATCATTTATTTTCCGTTATAGTATCGATTGTCCGCTTACTAATAGCACAAATTAAAGAATACTAATACCTTGGTAAGTAATGACTCCGTTGACATTAAAACTCGCAGAGGTTTCCCAATTCCAAAAACATATTATTGAACTTTCCCAAAAATGCCTCATGCAAATGGTAACTGGATTATGACGTCACGGCTTAGTTTGCATAATTTATGAATTTTGTACTACGACTATATTAAACGCTGCCTTTATTAAAATAGTTTTATGAAACCATTTCCACGTAAAAGTTGCTATAAAAATTATGTGTTATCCTTTGGCTTTACATTTTTTGACAATTAATGAATGAACTATAAAGACTAATAGAATTTATAAAACATGAGTTTTCGAGCTGAGAGTTTGCACGTTATTTTAACCCAGAATTGTAATAATATGAAATAGTTCTTACATTCCAGGATCCGGTCATGATGCCTACTTATTAATTAGGACCGGGGCCCTAGCCGCCGGATTAGAAAAAAATCTTCCGGCGACTGGGACCACTAAGAAATAATAAAGGAAATAAAAAAAAACAAGCGAAGTTTTAAGGTTGCAACAATGTTTTTTTTTTCATCATTTTCATATCATTACAGCCCAATTATGTCCACTGCTGAACGAAGGCCTCCCCTAATGATTTCCCACGCGGACGCGATCCTTGCAGTTGACATCATCTGCTACCGCGCCACCTTAACAGATCATCCGTCCATCTGGTTGGGGGTCGGCCTACCTTCGCTTTCCGTTACGTGGAACGCCACTCGGAACCTTTCCGCCCCATCAGCGCAGCGTTTTACGCATATGTGCCCTGCCCAGTGCCACTGCAAGCAACTTGCTAATCCTCTGGGCTATGTCGGGTCACCCTATTCTCCTACGGTATCATCGTTTCGAATTTTATCGCGTAGGAGACACCTAACATACCCTCTCCATAGACGTGAGAAACCTTGAGTCTACTCAAGAGGCCCTTAGTGAAGCGACACGTTTCGTCCGTATGTCATAACTGACAACACCACACTGGTCAAAGACCTTCGTCTTGAAGACGACTGAGGTATTTTGGACGAAAAGATCTTCCCTTAACTTCCCGAACGCTGCCCATCCTAATGGATCGACGAGAAACCTCCTTCTCAAAGTTGGAACTACCCATTTGGACTACCTGTCCCAGGTACACATATTCGTCAAACAACTTCGAGGACAGAACTTTCCCAACTGATATCGGTTAGGTACGACATGGGTATTAGACAATGACTTTCGCTTGTCCATGTTCATTTTAAGAACCCACCTGTTGAGAAGCTTGTCTAGGGTTTCGAGCAATAGTGCTTTAAATCCTCAATGGATTCTGCCATGACTACTTATCACGGCAAATGAAGATGAGTTGATTGTACTCGCCATTTACGTTGATGCCAAGTCTCTTTTTCTATCGAGCAGCTGAACATTATCTTATTCCAACGCAACTGTGAAACAGTTTCGGGATATACGTCTCCCTGTCTCTCACTCCTCGGTGCAATTGGATTAGGTTGTGTAAGCTCTTCATGTACACGGACTGACCATAGTAGCGCTCCTCGACAGACATCTCAATATTTCGATTACGAAAGTCAATATGGCACCGTTGGAGGCCTGAAGGCACAGCCCAAGGCTCGATCGAATCAAAGGCTTTCTCATTAGTCCACAAACGCCAAAGCATAATGGCCGGTTATACTCTCTAGTTTCTGTATTAACCTGCCGCCAGCGTATTATGTGGTCTATGGTGCTGAACTTTGCAAGAACCCGGCTTGTTCGGGGGCTGAAAAATCATCAAACCTACGCGCGAGACGGTTCGTAGATGACTCAGTGAAGAACAACTTGTAAATGTGGCTCAAAGCGTGATGGTCTTAATTCTTCAGCAAGGTTTAGTCGCCTTTTTTGAAAGAAAAGCACCACCACGCCTTTGCTCCAACGCCTCTGGTGTGGCCACCCTCACGGATCCGGAATTAAAGAGCTTCTGAATGGTCTTAAGCACATGGCGTGCCCTGCTTTCAAAAAGTTCTTGCGGTAAGGTCCGTCTTTCCGGGGGCCTTATTTCACTGTAAGTTGTTTCAGAGCCACCTAATTAGCTCAAGGTGACTTCCGGATATCCTCAGATAAATGTCGGGTCACGTAGCTCTCGGGTTCTTCGGCTAGCTTGAGCGGGAATCTGTGTGTAGCGGTATATTAACTCCTGTAAAACTTCTCAATCTCCTCAAAATCTCTGGTTTAGATGAGACTACATTTTCACTGTTGTCTTCAGACTAGTCAGCTGGCTTTGGCCCACAGACATGTTCCTTGCAAAACACCTTGGAACCCCTGTTCCGTTCGAATCGCCTCTTTAATTACAACTTTGTATTAAAGCGCGAAATATCGCGTCGCAAGGAGCTGGATATACGTCTATTAAGGCTGCCAGTATTGGACGCGTCGTCTGAAGACTGCAGTTTCATCTTGCGTCTTTGTCGCCATGAAGGTCGAGAGTCTGTTGAGATAGTTTTTGGTCTTAAATTATGCGTTTGTCCCTTGCAAACTAGACCCAACTGTTTGCAGAGTTTCCACGTAGCCCCTATTTTATATCGTCCACTGTTAACGCAGCTGTCTGAGCATTCAAAGCGATTCTGCAGTTCGAGTTGAAAGCTTCGGGTTATTGATTGAACACAGTTAGTCGGAGCGTAGACTTCATCAGGCGAGACCTGCTCACAGTTGAACATTAATATTTAACGTGCCTCTATACCAATACGGTGATCGCTACCGGTTTTCACGCCTTGGCGACACAGAACGTCGTTAAATATAGTCTTCTAGTGGTCATGGATGAAGCAATCTCACTTCGTGGGAACCATCGGGACTAAGCCAAGTCCCTCCTCTCGGCGGCTTCTTGAAAAAAGAGTTCATCATAAAGAGTCCTCTTTTTCCATGAAATCGGCCAGCCGCTGGTCCCCTGGGCTCCGTGTGTCCAAATCCATATTGCCCCACTTTCAACTCACAACCGACGCGAATGCCCCCCTTGCGTTGAAGTCTCCCATAACGACGTAAAGTGTGATCTTGGTGGTATACATTGCTCTGCTGATATATCATACATTAGCCTCCACTTCATCGTCGGAGTGCATGAGGTCGTGCGTAAATTGTACCCACTTCAGGCATAGCGCTTGGGTGATTCTTAGTACAAGGTACGGCTAACCCTAGCTGACACACTTCGACTTCACGAGTGTTGTTGATGAGAGACTTATGGACGAGAAACCCGACACCCACCCTGGGACAGCTGGTCGCCCTCACGGGTAGTAAAACAGGTTGCCGGGATTGCGTATTGTTGGTATCTTCCCCCTCTCTTCGGACTTCACACAACCTATTATGTCCCAATGAACCTACCTAACTCCGTTTCTAAGCTCTATCTTTTCGTCAGTCCTCAGTGTGCTGCGTGTATATGTTTGCCAGTTTAAATACCGTTGTTTGTTTCTTTAGGTAGCCGGATCTCTGTGCCGGAGATTCTTAGCACCACCTTGCCTCCCCGCCGTAACCGTGGCCGCTTACCGTAGCCCGGATAGCGGGGCCGCCGGGAGACTAAGGGCCATTCTTACCTGCGTCGTCCATTGGGGGTAAATGCATACTCCCACGCTTGGCAGGCCGGTTGGTGAAGCGCAGAGATACGCAGTACTTAAAGTGATGCTGCTGCCCATCACTTGGTGGGAAATATTCCCTCTGTCTCCTTTTACGACACCCTAGGAAGAGTAGGGGTGGTGACAATCGTATTCTAGTCTGCCGTCACCACACGGCAACGGCACGGTATTTTTTTTTAAATGCAGTATTTATTGGCAAAAAAACCCGTTATTTTTATAAAATTATATAATAAATAAAATAAATAGTACCTACCAGGAAGTCATACCAAAGAGGTTTAAATTTGATATAGCTTGTTATGCATTCGATTAATGAACGTATTTTTTTTCGTTAACTAAACCTTCGGTATGTTCTCCTAGAATTATTTTTTCTTAATGAATTTAATAAAGTAAATGTAAGTTGTTTCTTCAATAATGTAGAAAGTCCTGGTTATGTATGAAGTCCTAGTACTTCTTGGTTCCAACCATTACGCACACTAGATGAGTCTATGGTGAGTAAGAACCATCCCTACCAAGTCATACACACATCTAACAACGGGGTTGAACTCGTAACAAGTCTGTCTACCAAAAAAGTGGATTATTATTTAATATTGTACACATCCAAAACATTATACAAGTATAAAAAAGGAAACATATAATCTTAATTTTATACTATGACATCAATTTCATATCAATATTATTTTGTGGACCAAATTTGTTGATAAGTGAGTTCACTCATTCATGGCGCTTGCAAACTAAAACTGCTGACAAACAACTAGTGTTGCCACCTTAGTTTTAGAAAAAGCGCTTTTTGAGAAGTAAAAAAAGTCTAGAGCTAGCTTGAGCATCAAAAGATTTTCTGTTCTAAATATGCTGAACTAATCATGTCATATAGCCGTTTTTAGAGCGTCTAAAAAACGTCATCATGACCGATGAAATAGCAAAAAAGTACTTAACAAGTACTTTTTTCCTTTTTAAGCATGTCGAAAACTTCATAATTTGGTAATATTTTCAAGACAGTGCAAAAGAGCTCGACTGTCCTTTTCGGGCTAAGTCGTTAAAATAGGAGTTCACCTTTACTAAAAAGTGCTAGATCTAGCCACAAAAGGCTAAGGTGACAACACTGCAAACAACACTCCGCTTACAATGTGTCCTTACAGTAGTAAAATCAAAGCATCGTCTTAACGTAGATCATACATAATAC
>PQWD01010667.1:0-64994 GCA_019425675.1 Leucinodes orbonalis
AAATGAAAACATGCTCTCATAAAAGCTTTATGCATATCCAAACTATATTCTTATCCGTTAAGTCTCGTAATTTATACTTATATATCCTACGTATGATACGTTTCTGAAAACTTCTTAATACTAGACGCGTATCAGAGGATCGAAATTGTAAAACCTAACGCCACGAGAAGTCACTACCAAATACTGTCCATTTATCAATATCTCTTAATCCTACGACGAAGTAACAATCGCGAACTAATTAATCGGAAATGGCGCAGAGCGAACGACTTTTCCATTTAATTGCGCTGGAGACGAAGTCAATATAACATTCTGTTAATTACATTATAATGGGACAGAAATTAATATACACATTAACCTTTATAATGTTTTGAAAATGAAACGAGACAAAACTTCGCTGTGTACCCTGATGGTTATTCAATTAACGAACATTTACAAATAAAAAATCCAAAGTTATTTTCTTGGTTAATTACACTAATAAAGTTAAAAATATGTCCAGCCTGTGGGCTGCGACAGTTCTAGAGAGAGCAGAAAAAAGTCCCTTTAGGATAACTGTAACATAGTTAGATTTGCAAATCATAATTCGAGATCCGTAGCATACAAATGTTTTATACATTGTGGAAAAAGAACTTTTTACTCGGGTAAAATTATTAAACTCTTTAGGGAATCATGTAATAATTTTCACTTTAGAGACCGTTGCACATTTCGTTGGCATTACACGCTTATCCTGTGCGGCTAAATAGATGCGTTTGACTTGTTCCCCAGCAGACTTGACGGACAAAGGAGGGACGTCCGAGATGGTTTCTCAATACGACACAGACCGTTTGCAAACGCCGGGTGGCGGCGAGCTCTTTGCTCTCTAAATAAAACATCGCGCCTCTTCGTCTGACCGACCACAATTGCTCCTCATTTTGCCACAGCAATAAAAACCACTCGTCGCGGTGCCGTCTGATACAATTACTCTTTGATCGAATGAAATGATTTTTTTCGATTGAAAGTGGAACTGTAATTCGGAATTAAATTATTCTTTTAAGTGCAATTAGTTTTTTCGTGCCATCGTTCGACTTACTTCGTTAGACCAGCAGCACCTCATTTGCTGGCAGATCGTTCGGTAATTGAAACGGCGAGCGAACTTCGCAGTCGTTGCCGTGGATTTGCCCGTTCCGAAACTGGCTAAACCGCTTAACGGCTCCGTCAGTAATTTTCACAGGGAAATGCTCGCTCGTGACAGACCAGTTTTAGCGAGTTTACGACCTCCAGTTTATATGTTTAATGTTGGTGTATTCAAGTTTCAAATGGTGTCGAACAATGATTTACTTCATTTTTGCCGACGATACATCAGTTCGTGTTGATGCTTTTGCTTTCTTTAATATTTTCATTTTTTCATTGAGCACAAAGGTGCCAGTCGCTCTTGTGCAGGTCCTAGTGCATGCACTTTCTAAGGTTTTAGTTTGAAACATATTTTCTTCATGAGAGATGGCATTCTTTTAAATTGTTCCTTACACGCCGATAACATACACAATTGCCAAATGTCAATGTTTCAGTTAAAAATAAAGCTCAAAGAGGAAACAAAGTAGATAATACAAGGTTCATGTCGATTACCAAATATTGACCAGTTCACGATTGCGCAAGTTGTTAACAATTTGGCAAATTATTAATGACAGACACATTATTATAGAAGTAAAGTATATACCTACATGTGCTTTTGTACGGCTGGCCTACGCACGAGCGTAGCGGAATTTCTTATAAACAAATAAATTAATTCTATTCAACACCGATTTCAACAGCACCATCTAGCACCAAGTTAACATAACCTTGCATTCCGTTAATCCATATAAAAAAATAAAAAAATAAAAATCAAGTTTATATTCTCATCAAAACACAAATTAAGGAAAACAAAGATTTATCCGCAAGTTCTGCAACTTATCTGTGATTATGAGAGACTGATTTCCTTGATATGTAGTTAAATTTAAAGTATAATAATAAATCATTTAATTTTGTTCTGACATTTCTTAATTTCAATCAACAACAAAATAAGAATAATAGTAAACTTCAAGCAAAGCAAATGAAAGGATCTGCACGCAATACATTTTTGAATTTTTTTGAAAACTCTTTGTGATGTATTATACCGCAAACTGCCTACCTGAAATGGTAACTTTATCGCCAATGAAGCTTTAAGCGCCAGCAATAAAATTTTCTATTGTCTTGCATTCCCGGCGTTTAATGGTTAACACATTAGAATGCTTAACTGGCTGCAAAGATTAACATTGAATAAAAGCCCTACTAGCACCCGCCTTTGAATCATCGCCCAAACAATGTAACAATCGCCAGATGCCAGCGAACAATATTAGTTAATTGTCCCACTCTATATTTTACCTTTACCCGCATTCATATGAAATTGAAATATTCATTACCGGCGGCCTTATAGAAATATGGAAGATAAAATTTAACAAACTTACGTACTGTTGATATTATACACTTAAGACAGTTTATTGAATTACAGCATCACTCAGTGTCGGCCTCAGACTACGATTTATTAAATAGTAGGGTAATATAACTCGTGATTAGTCGACATCTTGGGTTTAAGATCGCTGCCTGATTCGGGGTCTAACAGTTTTTTTTTTAGTTTAGTACATGAATGCAGATGCCATTCTTTGAGCGCCAATGACACTAAAGTGTCAGAAACAATGATTTTCCTTATGTCTGGATTACTTCGTTTCCAAAGATTTAGCAACATATTGCAACAATCCGTAGACTTCCAGAGTAAGAAACTATTAATGAGTACAGCACTATCATACCGCATTTAAATAGCAGACATTACCATTTAACCTCAACATGAATACCTTCAGTTTTCAGTATGCAAAAATAGTTTCAAATGTTACAACGAAACGTGCCAAACTGCATACGTTAATTTATGCAAAAGTTCATGAACAACAACGGAGCGTCTTTATCAAGCTAAGTAAGAGAGCTCGGGTTAAGCGGTCGTACGGCAGTACGCTTCTGACATATCCGATTTTTTATACCCATCATACATTTAATTCACTTTGCAACAAAAACCTCGTTTTAGTATAGATTACTAACAAATGTACAAAGTTCTATAGATAGCACATCCCTTCTAGTGTTAATCATAAATATATCTATATACAAATCTTTTAAAAACATTTTTTAGTATAGAAAGCGATGTCAGCTGTCTCACCTCGTTAAGAAATACGGCCTGATCATGCGAAGCGGTCTGTATAGAATCACTAACAATTAGATTCATTACTCCGGTCACATCCTGCACCTGACACTCGACACACAGATTCATTCTTATACCCGGTAATATTACTAGTACAGTGCCCTACATCAATACACCACACACAGACACACACAACAATACACACAGTGACAAACACTCGTATTCATGGACGATAACTGCACGCACTGGTACCTATCTAGACATTGGTACCGCAGTCTAACCTACCACCATTCTTGGTACCACCAAGCGTAGCGCTGAGCTAATGGGAAGTTACCCAATACATAGTAATTGGGTACACCTTGTCTATATACAGATGGTTTTCGACAGCCTGAGAATCATTTGTCATTAAACAGATAAATGTTTATTGTTCGCCGACAGACACGAGTGTAAATTGAAAATGGCGCTCCGAATTAGATAAAAACAACTACAGACACATCGAGAAGTCAACCAAAAATGTCCGCGCCCGCACGACCCATACGTGTTAATTCAACATCAAATTATTCATCTAAAATTTTATCCTTCAACCGCGTCACTAAGAATTACACAATAAAAGCACGGCACCAGTATATGTTATAATACCAATGAAACTTCAAAAGAGCATTATGCACCAACACCTAGGGACAGAGTTTTGCCGCGTATACTTCTTGAGGAGATTATCATCTAGATCAGTTATTGTCATCTTGGCCTCTAAATTCTAGTGTATGAAACCAGTGAAACAGCAAGTAAGTGTTAATTGGTGTAAATTGATTAGATGTATCGTCCTCACTAGGTTCCGTATAGATCCCCGTTAGAAATTCATGTGATCAATTGAAAACATTCTGTGTATTGTTCGGGTGTTTTCTATGTACATATAATATTATTAAGTAAAAAATTATATAGTTAACTCCGTTATTAGTACCCATATCAGGCTTGGACCTTAATGCCCTGTAATGTGTGAATGTCAGTGGGTATTTAAATAAGGCACATATACTTGCGTATAGTTAGTATACACAAGTAAAGACGATGGATTAAATACTCCGCAATATAACCAAGACTACAAAAACCAGCAAACAGAATATCGCGCCACAAACCGTGACAGTTCTGAAGCAAAAAATGATGGAACAAACAAAACAGAAGAAGACACAACGACCCGCCTTCAACACAGCCTTTATTATGCTAAGAGCGTGGTTTCCTCGCTTCGCCCGCACTCCTACAAAGTCGCGCCAGTTTTTAAAATCCCAATGTTGAGAGCACACCCCTTGTGAGCGAAACGCAATGATGTAGTTTTAGAATAACGTTCGGCGTTTAAATGCATGGTTCTAACCAGACATCTCGTTTGGATATGCTTATTAAATTTGCTTAGGTGCGATCGTCTCGTTCTGTGATTGTTTGAGTGATCATGACTCGCGTTATGCCGATGAGTTTATGTGAATATAGTGAAATGACTGGCAAGTAATTATACTTATGAATACCTGAAAACCATTATATATTTTAACGTAAACGTCAGAGGAGCAGATTGCCTATATTTTAAGCTTGAGCTAACTTAAGGTTGTGACTCATTGGTCATCCTACAGGACAACGAATAAGTATGCCATCCGCCAAGACCGCAATGGAGCGAATGCTGCAAACCCTCAAACGAAAAATCACCGGGGGGACTAATCAGGCGCACTGTATAAAAAAACTTACTTACATGTGCGTTCTCTTCACGCTCACATCATACAAACAGCACAGGTGGAATATCCGTATTATCTCTGTCAACTAATTGAGATTATAAATAATAAAAGCGTAGTATGCTCATCGTATATAGACTGCCAACACCGTTCTAATGTGTTCTCGAATAAAGTACAATTTTTGACCCCTCTACAGTAAAGAAACATCAAGTGAGGGAACCGAGTGCACCCTCAGAAGACATCAAAGCGTATGCGTGAAGTAGCTACATTTCATGTGTACAATATACATGTATCTGAATAGATCACAGGAGTGATTTAAACTAAATTACTACGAAACATTTTACAGAGCATTAACGTTTTCTCTACTAAAAGCTGCCTCAAAATTTTACAGATAAAGAAAAGTTTTGCTCACAACTCAGAGTTCAACCATACGTTGTCCTTTTTCTAATCAAGCTCGTTGCGCTAATCATAGAGGCAACCCCACTCGAAGCTCGGAGACGGCGAAGAAACAAAGACGGTGTCACTTGTGACAGGACGTCTTGCGAAAGGCCTGGTGGAAGCTGCGGGTGAGAAACGAGACGGGCATATATGATGTAAAATGGAACTTACGTCCACGCAGTGACGCTATTTAATTTGAAGAGGTATTAAGCAAAAAGTAACTTTTATTTAATTCACTTACTGTTTCTTAACTTAAACCAACAAAGGTTTCTTAAGTGTGCAGCGATAACCGCATAAAACGATAGACATGTTTTTCAGATAATTTACCTTAAAATATGTTTTAGATTACATTAAGATGTTTAGTTGTAAAAATTTTAATCAGGATCAATATTCACAATTCTTAACTTCTTTGTAGCCGCACAACTGCTACTTGATGCTCTCCCTCGCTTAAAACAAAATCAGCCATTTGTTTGTAATTTATCGGTCTCGAATTGATAATATGCTATCAGACCAAACATAGTCTTCAGAGTACTCAGCATACGAGAATTCTAAAATTACTAACAGAGCAAAAATATGTCTGTCACTAGGATCTTTTGTATCAGAGAAAATCCTAATCTTTTTTCAAGTGGCAACCGTATAAGAGCCCGTGGTCCACGGAGCTAAGTCTCTATCTCTCACAGTGTCTTACGTCTTCGATGTTTATAAATTCGCTCGCGGCGTGCTCTGCTCTCATTCAAAATTCAGGCTTACGTTTGACTCGGAGCACGCCCGCAATCTCAAAAGAGAAGCTGGATGCGTTTGTGCGCCCTGTATCTGCATGTAAAACAACCGAAAATCGGATGTCACTCTTGTCATAACGCTGCTCTTTATTTCTTAATATATGGACATCTGAATCGTGTTCTCACTGTTTAGCATCGAATTTACATCTCCATTCTTGTTTAGAGATATAAGCTTGCTGTATCTTTAAGCAAGCATGTGCCATGCAAGATTAATGCAGAGATACAGATTATTTATAGGCGATAGTAGATTTTATGATCCTCTTAGAGTATGTAGCTCCCGTGCTCGATATTATCCTTTCAACCAAAGAGCTCATGAACTTCTGAGTTTCGAAAGAGAACACTAGCTAGGAGATTAATAAAATAAGAGATTATATCTGTCACCTCAGGTGACGTGTGCATCAGTGTTACAGAAATTAATGTAAAATTTAATTAAAGTGTTGAAGTTTCCTGCAAACACTAACTTCTGTCTTCGGCGACTCGAAATTATCATCACATGGGCCCGCTCGCAGTCCGTTCTCCCCATATCAATAAAAACCTCACAAGTAGTATGTCGCAAACCGATGCCTTGGAGCAGACGAGTTTTGAGAGGGACCGCAGCGTCCTTGGCAAACCGTAGCTAGGACCCTAACGCCATGACCCACGACTTGCCAAAACGACGGCTGGCGAGAAAAGCCGACGGACCGGCTACTATACAGACATATGTAAATTTAAAAACAATCTTATTCCCAAAAAAAAATTATTTTCAAACAAAAAACCTATAAAACTTCGATCACATCACAACCGTGTTTGAAGTTTCAGATGGTCTTCATAAGTTAACTGCTAGCATCACCGAAAAATAGCAAACCTCCATCGAGCGAAGCGACATCTTCATATAGAATCACCGATGAGCATTCTAGCTGTTATTCGCGGGATGAGCCGGATAGCTGACGGTTGTGTTTAAAAGGACGGCCGACACGGGCTCCGGGCGTGGAAAGAATCGGCAATTAACTAAGAATGGTACGTTCGCTAAACCCTCGTCATGTGAAGAATTTCGATATCAAAAAGACAAGGGAGATATCGACACTGTCAATTCTGCGCTAAGTCGCTCGAATAAAACTAGATAACGCCGATGAAAGTTAGTAGGTTTATTGCGTAAATTATATCTTTATACAACTACTCTCGCATTCCAGTTTAAGTTTAGTCAACTGAAAAATTAATAAAGTAAACGAGTACACCTCTGCTTCGATAGCATCGTAAAACAGGCGACATAAAAAATAGATACTTATTGCGCATAATTCAAAATCATGCCATTATGCTCCAAAAACCACTTTCTTCGTCATAAAACGTATAATGCTCTGCTACGTTATCTGCAAAATAATGGAATTTCACACTTCTGCAGTACAGCCATTTTGTTATAAAATTAGTCGCAATAAAGTCCTTATTTGGTTGAGTTATAATTTAATACACGTATTAATTACCCAGTCCTCACATATTAACAAACCCTGATTTTTGGTTGAGCGTTTCAGCTAGTTCCCTATCATACTATATAATATGATATTTTTATTTATGTTTAATTATTATTTAAGCTATTTCATAGAATGCGTGTTCAGGATAGTAGTGTTAATAATCCTCCGATTATTACAAAATATTCAGACCACTTTCCCTTGCAAGAAATGTTAAGAAATTCAACACATAACAGAATATTTTTTTTTTTTATATTTCCAACATACTATGTTAAGTAAGTATCTTCTACTTTGCTTTTAGAACAGTCACATATTCTGCTAGCATCTGCACTGTTTCGGCATTCTAACCAGTTACTTTGCTTGTATGTTTCAAATCAGAAACAGTTTAAGTCCCTTAACAGTCTTCATCGGATCAGTTAACTAGCATCCAAACTTTCCCCTCGGGTATCTGGAGCATCTAACTTAGAATCCTCTTCCTCGCTATCCAGGAGAACGCCACATTTATCCCCTCCGAGCTAGCGATTGCGTACGGCAACAAACATTACAATTAAGACCCGACTCCGGTCTCTATGCCAGGTATCAAAAGAAATTATATGAGAATCTTCGAACGTTGGCAGTTCGCTCCCTTTTTCTGGGTCAACGAATGGCCTATACCAACCGCGAGTCGTCTTTGTGAAAATTTCTTTGCAGCTGATAACTGACGGATGATTTAAAAATAGCTAAGCTGGCTATCGATCACTATCGAGGGTAATAAAAGAAATCTTTATGAGTTTTATTTACTATTTATAAAGTGTCGTCTTGTTATGATTTGTAATAAATGGTTTTATATTATAATTTTTGTATATCATTTATCAGTCTAAATGTTACAAATTAAATCCTAACCGTTCTTAACAATTTCCACTTTCAATAAGTTAATGTTTGCAAAACATGTTCTTTGCGAATAAATCTCACATTACGGTTGACGATGCAGAATTGATTTTGTTCTCATGCATATATTTTCTGGGATGACTAAAAAATCGAATACTTCAGTACTTTATAGACACCGATCTAGAATTTAAATATACATATCATCCATTCTGCTTTTTAGTACACCAGATGAGTGAGATCCTTCACAACCTTATTACGGAAACATATAAGTTTCACCATGATCACGATACCGATATAAGATTCGTTTTTAAAAAGCACGCGCTAAAACGTAATCGACCAACAATAGACAATCCCACATAGTTCTTATTCATTTTATCCCTCACCTGAACTAGTTGCAGTCCAATGCTAATATAGTCTCCCCCATTTTTATTTTTGCTTTAACAATAATACTCAATAGCATTTGTGTTTTCAAAGTGGACACCGCGGATTACGTTATCAGTCCACGTTTTAATATTTACGGAAACGGTCCACTTTTCCCGCTGAATCTAAATCGAATTATGTCAAACATCCACGCCCGACACACGACATGATTGTCAACACAATTAACGCGCAAAACCAACAACCAACAAAAATCTGAATTATCAGAACACAAAAACGTCAAAAATTTAATAAATAAACAGACAGCCATTACACTTTTACATTGAATTTGTTTTTGTTGTCTAATAATTTCAGTTATAATTCATGTCAAATTATAATTGGGTGAAGGGAAAACGGTGTGGGTGCCGCTTTTTGAATTTGAATCTGAACAATAAAATATTATCCTTATTTAAATAGGACAATTTTTTTTACGAGTTCCCCAATTAATAAACATTTAACACGAACTGGATTAGAAGGTTATATATGTATAAGTTTAGTAATAAGTCAAAAACCCCCAAATAAGAATTACTACCTTACTTAACATGTAGGTTTTTTTACATACACATCTTGGCTGTGTTAAAACACCCTTGAAACATGTTAATCTTGCTTTAGAATGGGCTTTTTACTTCAAAAATCTGTTTACTACCAAAGCATAATCGATTCAAACCGACTGTGAAATACAGTGTCACCGGTTTGTTATCACGTTAAATTAAAGGTTCAGGATCACGACTTCAGGAAAGTTCACAACTCACGTTACCCTCGGAGCGCTCCCGGCGTTCTTGGACGTTGACCGATTGCGAGGACACCCACGCCGCTTTAAACTGAAATAACCTCGTGATATGTCGCACCATTAGCGCCATTGTGGTTGGAAATGTTAACCGAGAGAACGCGAGTGGTTTCGCATATACCGTACATAAAATATGTCCATGTCAGACAGATCGAGACTATTTGGTGATGTATGCATACCAAACCTTAATCTTTCGCTATTGTATGATTCATTTAAGCAATCGTAAGGAAAATTCTCATTTCAAATAACATCCCGTGTAATTGTAAATTTATAGTTACATCTTAATTACTTAATGTAGGCCTATATCCTCATTATAAGTAAGTAAGTTTCAGTAGTCAAGTTGAAGCATTTCAGTGATAAAAGAGAATTGAAAAACCGTTACCAAAAGAGATTTTTCCGGATATTTTTTACATAGCTATTACAACAAATACCTATTTTACACCTAATTTTCGTTAAAAGACGAAATCTTGTCACAACTTTAAAATATCTCTCATCAGCCCATTAAACGTTTCCACCGAGTGGCACGAGCCTACCCGTATAGGAATTAGCCTCAGTCGTCGGCCCAGTGCGGGTGGACACTTCACGCCCAACCTCTTGAATCTCTTTGCATGCTTGCGTAGTTCCTCAAATGTTTTCCTTACCGTGAGAGCTCGAATAGATGTAAATGTAATGCGAACAATTCAAGAATACATTGGTAGTGCGGGATTTCAATTTGCGACCTCCCGATCGCAGCTTAACACCTTGAGCCACGCGACGTCATTATAGAACCTATAGGTGTACATACAGTATAAATTTTTCCTTCTTTTAGTACAACAATATTTGCTGTGGTTCACCTGATTTCTCACCGCTACCGTCAAGCAGAACCAATCATGTTTAAATATTTTATAACACAAGAGTCCCAAAAAAAAGAAAAATTTTTTTTATTTAATATGATTTAGACAAACGTTTAGTGTACAAAGTTTGGTACGGCATCGCTGCCCCACGTTTTCCGTTTTATGCATACTTTGATCAGCATGCTCGTGAGGAACAGTTCAGAACAGCAATTACAAAGTATTGAACTCTCACATTAGCCACTAGTAGGCATATGATACGAAGAAAAAGAAGCTAAAAAAGGAGCCTAGGCTTTGATGTAAGGTATAATAACACGAGCTGTCTGTGAAATATTTTATTACTCCATGTCGCCACTGCCCATGTACCTTTACACTCTCCAGACAACCGATGTTAGTTCTGTGTCCTGTCGCTTTACACATTTTGCTTTCATCAAAAGTAAAAAAGTCAAACGCTTGTAAGTTTATATGAACGTCATCTTTGTAGTACGACTGAATATCTACCTACCTAGACGACTCAGTATCGAGTCAACCACATAGCGCCTTCTTAAGCCGCACCCAAAATACTCAGATACTGGATCGTCTAGGTACGTCCACCACCAAGCCAATCCGGTATCCGTAAATAAGTAGTTCATTACACCTTTGGCTGTTTGGGATGAGGACAACTTAGTTAAGTTGATATTGCCTTATAAATGAGACAATGCACGTCTCGCGGTGACGGGACGCAACCGTAAACTTTTAAACCGTCGACGACATTGCTCTTACCATGCACAGCCACAAAATAACATAAATACATACGAAAAAATAGTAACACCCTAATCGTTTTTTTCACAACGTTATTTCTCAATTCTTAAGAGCCTTTTTTTCACATATAATGACGTTGGTGATAGCGGGACCGAATGTTGATGTATAGACCTTGCGGTCAAAAAGGTTAAAGGTGAAATCCCAAATTTCTTCGTTTTAATGGTCAGTCGCTATCACTTACCATCAAATATGAACAAACTAGATCATCTCGCGTGCAAAAAAATCAACGAAACAAAGTATGCCTCAAAGACATCCGAGATGTAATTAAGACTGATTATTATCACCACTGTAAGAAACATCCCCTTCACCTGAAGACTCCACGGAATGAAACGTATTCATTTATAAATGTAAATGTCGAGTAACCTACCTCCCGGTGTAAACGCTACTAGTAGTATAAGGCTCTTAGTTTACCCTAAAACATGGTACGAGGTACCTAACGTCAGGTATTGCTTTTAGTGCAGCTTACACCTGTTAATGTTAGGAACACTTTAATATGATGCCGTAATACCAAACTTTGTACCCTAACGTTTGTCTAAATCAATATTAAAAAAATTTTTTTTTTTTTTGGGACTCTTGTGTTATAAAAATATTTAAAACATATTGTGTTTTCTGCTTGACGGCTTAAGCTGTGGAGGAAATCAGTGACCAACAGCAATAGTTGTACTAAAGAGGGAAAAAATTATGATACTTATGTACACCTATAGGTTCTAATAGAGCGTCGGTGGCTCAATGGTGTTTACCTGCGATCGGGAGGTCGCAAATTGAAATCCCGCCACGTACCAATGTTATTTACCTTATTCGACGCTCTTACGGTGAAGGAAAACATCTTGAGGAAACCTACGCACGCCTGCAAAGAGATTCAAAGGTTGTGCGTGAAGTCGTCCAACCCGCACTGGGCCCGACGACTAAGGCCTAATTCCCCTATACGGGTAGGCTCGTGCCCCTCGGTGGGAACGTTTAATGGACTGATGATGATGATAGGTTATTAAAGTTGTACAATGTTCGCTCTTTACGAAAATTAGGTGTAAAAAAGTATTTGTAAAGCTATGTAACAAAATAATCCGGAAAAATCTCTTTTTGTAACGTTTCAAATTCTAGTTATCACCTGAAATGAGATATAGGCTTACATTAAGTAATTAAGGATGAAAACTATAACTTCTCATTTACAGGATGTATTTGAAATAGAAATTTCTTACGACTTGCTTTAACATATACATACAATAGCGAAAGATAACGGGTTTGTATCATATACACACTCAAAATAGCTCGATCTGTCTCGACTTGGACATATTTTAGTACATATATACGAAACCAGCTCGCGTTCTCTCGTTAACATGTTCCAACAGCAAGGCGCTAATGGTGCGACACACGAGGTTATTTCATTAACCGGCCGGGTGTCCTCGCCATCGATCAACGTCCAAATACGCGCGCGAGCCCTCCGAGGGTACCGTGAAGTTGTGAACTTTCCTAAGTCGTGACCTGAACCTTTAATTAACGTGATACAAACGGCCGGCGACACTGTACTTTCAACAGTCGGTTTAACGATTAGTTGGTACGTAAACAGATTTTTGAAAGTAAAAAAGACCCATCTAAAGCACAGATTAACTTATCTTTCAAGGGATGTATTTAAACACACCAAGATGTGTGTATGTAAAAAAACCTACATGTTAAGTTAAGTAGTCAATTCTTATTTTGGGGTTTGTACTTAGTTACTAACTTATCACATAATATAACCCGACTTTCTAATCCAGTTCGTGTTAAAGTTTATTAATTGGGGGAAACTGTAAAAAAAAATGGTCTATTTAAAAAGGAATAAATTTATTGATTCAGATTCAAAATTCAAATATCAGCGGCAACCAGACACCGTATTTCCCTTACCCGATATAATCGACACTGAATTATAACTGAAATTACTAAGACAACAGATAAACAAACTCCAATGTAAATGTAATGGCTGTCTGTTTATTTATTAAATTGAACCGTTTGTTGTGTTCTGATAATCAGTTTTGGCGGGTGTTTGGTTTTGCGCGTTAATGCCCGTTGACAAACATGGTCGTTGTCGGCGTGGATGCTTTGACATACATTCGATTTAGATTCACGGGAAAATGTCGGACCGTTTCCGATATATTAAAACATGGACTGATAACGTAATCCGCGGTGTCAGCCTTTGAAAACACAAATGCTATTGAGAAGTATTGTTAAAAGCAAAAAAAAAATGGGGGAGACCTATATATAGCAGTGGATTGCGATAGGTTCAAGCGAGGGAAAACTGAATTAAGACGTATTGCATTGTCTATTGTTGGTCGAACGTATAGCATCGTTTTTTAAAAACGATTCCTTATCGCTTATCGTTATCAATTAGAAACTTATAGTTTCGTATGAAGTTTAAGATCTCAACTCAACTGTATATCTAAGAAAGCCAGATGGATCGATATGTATATTTAAATCTAGATTCGGTGTCTATTAAAAGTACAATATTCGAATTTTAATTGCATCCAGAAATACTGCAATGCAGAACCAAAATAAATTCTGCACGTCAACCGTAATTGGAGATTTATCGCATCAAAAAATGTTTCGCAAAACATTAAACTTTATTGAAAAAGTGGAAATTGTTAAAAACGTTGGGATTTAATGTTAACATTTAGACTGATAATATGATAAACAAAAATTAACAATAACTTAAAACTCATTTATATACATATTAACAAAAGACACTTAATAATAAATAAGCGTAACCATACAAACTCCATTAAAGATTTTCTTTTATTACCCTCGATAGTGTCCGATAAGCCAGCTTATCTTTTTAAATCATCCTCAGTTACAAGCTCAAAGAAATTTCAACAAAGACCGACTCGCGGTTCCGTATCCCATTCCGTTGACCCAGAAAAAGGGAGCGAATCCAAACGTTCGAAGATTCCCATATAATTTCTTTTTGATACCGGAATAAGACCGAGTCGGGTCTTAAATTACGTATGTTGTAGCCCGTATCGCAATCGCTATCTCGGAGGGGATAAATCTGGCCGTCTCTCCTGGATTACGAGGAAGAGGATTCTTAAGTTTCATTAAGCGATTCTGGAGATGCTCCCAGATACCGGAGGGGGGAAAGTTTGGATGCTAGTTTAACTGAGCCGAGTGAAAACTATTAAGGCGACTTAAACTGTTTACGATTTGAAACATACAAGCAAAGTTAATTGGTTTAACGAATGCGCAAACAGTGCAATGCTAGCAGAAATATGTGACCTGTCTCCTAAAAGCACAGTAGAACGATACTTACTTAACATAAAGCTATTGTTTGAAATAACTATATTCATTTTATGTGTTGGAATTTCTCTAACTTTTTTGCAAGGGTGAAGGGTGAAGGGTGAAGTGAGTCTGGAATATCTTGTAATAGGAGATTATAACACTTAAAATATCCTGAACAACCGCAATCAATGAAAATAACATAGCTGAAACGTTAACAACAAATATTGGTTGTTCATAAATATGTGAACTGGAATGAATACAGTTATTAAATTATAAACTCCAACTCAAATGAAGACATTTTATTGCGACTAATTTTAACAAAATGGCTGTATGCCAGAAGTAGTGAAATTCCAATTATTTGCAATAACCTAGCAGAGCATTATAACTGTTTTATGACAAGAAAATTGTGAGGCATACATGGCAAATGATTTTAATATACGCAATAAATCTATTTTTATGTCGCCTTTTACGATGATATCGAAGCAGAGGTTTACTCTTTACTTTATTATTTTTTCAATTGACTAAACTAAACTGAGAAATCGAAGTATGTTTATAAAAGATTAATTTTACGCATAAACCTACTAACTTTCCATCGCGTTTATTCTAGTTATTATTCGCGCGACTTACGCGCAGCAATTGACAGTGTCGATATCTCCCTTGTCTTTTGGATATGCGAAATCTTCACACCGACGGGTTTACGGAACCGTACCATTTCCTCTATTTATATTCCCATTCTTTATCCAACCGACCCCGGAGCCCCCGTGTCGGCGTCCTATTAAACACAACCCTTCAGCTATCGGGGCTCCATCCCAACCGCGATAACATCTAGATGCCTCATCGGTGATCTATATGAAGATGCGCTTTAACGTCGATGGAGGTTGGCTATTTTCGGTGATGGCTAGCAGTTAACTTTTATGAAATCCATTGAAACTCAAACACGGTTGTGATGTGATCGAAGTTTTTATAGTTCTTTTGTTTTGCAAAATTAATTTTTTTTTGGGAATAAGATTTGTTTTTAAATTTACATATGGTCTGTATAGCCCGGTCCCTCGCTTTTCTCAGCCAGCCTCGACTTTTGGCAAGTCGTGGGTCCATCGGGCCGTAGGGCGTCCTACGCTACGTTTGCCAAGACGCGGTCACCCCTCCAAAACTCGTCTGCTCCAACGGCCATCGGTTCTGCGACATAACTACTTGTGAGGTTTTTATTGATATGGGGAGAACGGAACAACCAGCGGGCCCATGTGATGATAAGTTTCGATCGCCGAAGACAGAAGTAGTGTTGAAGGAAACCAACAACTTTAGATAGCAATTAATTTTCTGTCAACACTGATCCACCTGTCACCTGAGGTGACAGATATTAAGTCTCTTATACTTAGTAATCTCCCTAGCTAGTGTTCTCTTTTCGAAACTCAGAAGTTCATGACTCTTATATTTGAAAGGATATCGAGCAGACATACTAGGACTCAATAACAAGTCTACTATCGTCTATAATAAACTCTGTATCTGCATTAATACCTGCATGCAACATCTTGCTTAAAGATACACAAAGCCTTCTATATCTCTAAACAAGAATTTGGAGATGTAAAATTCGATGCTAAGCCAGTGAGAACACGATTCAGATGTCCCCATAATAGAAAATAAAGTAGCAACATTTATGACAAATGACATCCGAATCTTTTTCCGCGTTTGTATTTACAATGCACGATAAGCGCACAAAGCGCACCGTACTTTCTTCTTTGAGATTGACGACGTGCTCCGACGTCACAACGGTAAAGCCTGAATTTTGAATGAGAGCAGAGCACCCGCGCGAATTTATAAACATCAAGACGTAACGACACGTGAGAGATAAGAACTTGGCTCCGTTGACACGGGGCTCTTATACAGGGTTGCCACTTGAAAAAAGATTAGGACTTTCTTGATACAAAAGATCCTGTGACAAGACATACTTATTTGCTCTGTTAATAAATTTATAAGAATTTCTCGTAATGCATGAGATACTCTGACAGACTAGTTTGGTCTGATAGTATATACAATTCGAGTACCATAAATTCACAAACCAAATGGCTCTGATTTTGTTTTAAAGCGAGGGGAGAGCATCACGGTACGCAGTGTTGCCGTACCTACAAAAAAAGTTAAAATTCGTGAATATTGGAGTCTGACTAAAATTTTTACAACTAAACATCTAATGTAAAACTAAACAATATTTCTGAAAGGTATAATACTAAAAACATTCTGATCGGTTTTATGACGGAAAGAAACACTTTTGAGTTTAAGTTTAAAGAAACAAGTAATAATTAAATAAAAGTTACTTTTGCTTAATTACCCTTCAAATATAGCAGTCCACTGCTGGACGTAAGTCCCATTTTACATCATATATCCCGGTCCTCCGTTTTCCTCACCCAGCTTCCACCAGCGACCTTTCGCAAGACGTCCCTGTCACAAGTGACAACCCTGTCTTTGTTTTATTCGCCGTCCGCTCCGAGCTCAGTGGCGTCCTCTATGATAGCGCAAACGAGCTTGCATTAGAAAAAGGACAACGTATGTTGAAACTCTGAAGACTTGTGAGCAAAACTTTTCTCTTATCTGTAAAATATTTGAGGCAGTTTTAGAGAGAAAAACGTTTATCTCTGTAAAATGTTTAGTAGTAATTTAAGTTTAAATCACTGTTGATCTATCAAGATACATATATATTGTAATATACATGCAAATAAGCTAACTTCACGCACTACCTTTGAATGTCTTCCAGAGGCGTGCACCGGTTTCCTCACGATGTTTTCTTTTACTGTAAGAGGGTCAGAAAAATGTACATTTTATTTCGAAAACACACGTGTTGGAGTCTATACCGATGAGCAACCTACGCTTATTTAATTATTTATAATCTCAATTAGTTGACAGAATAATACGGAATATTCCCACATTGCTGTTGTTAATGATGTGAGCGTGAAGTAGAAAACGCAATGTAAGTAAGTTCTTTTATACAGTGCCCGACTTAGTCTCCCCCGGTGATTTTTCGTTGAAGGGTTTCAGCAGTTCGCTCCATTGCGTCTTGGCGGATGGCCATACTTATTCGTTGCTCTGTAGGATGCACCATAGAGTCCACAGACCTTTAAGTTAAGCTCAAGGCTTAAAAAGTATAGCAACTCCTGACATCCTCCTTACGTTACGTAAAATAATAAATGGTTTTCAGGTAATTTAATCAGGTAATAAATTACTTGCCATTCATTTCACATATACCACATAAACTCATCGCGCACACAACCGCGAGTCATGAATCACTCAAAACAAATCACAAACGAGCAGCGATCGCACCTAGCAAATTTAATAAGCATCCAAAACGAGATGTCTGGTTAGAAAACCAATGCATTTTTCAACGCCCGAACGTTATTCTAAAAGCTACATCATTCGCGTTCGGCTCACCAAGGGGTGTGCTCCAAACGTTGTGGATTTTAAAAACTGGCGCGATTTGTAGGAGTGCCGCCGAGAAACACACGCCTCTTAGCATAATAAAGGCTGTGTTGAAGCGGGCGTTTGTCTTCTTCTGTTTTGTTTGTTCCATCATTTATGTTGCTTCAGAACTGTCACGGTTGTGGCGCGATTCTGTTTGCTGGGTGTTTTGTAGGTCTTGGTTATATTGCGACGTATTTAAATCCATAGCGTCTTTTTACTTGTGTATACTACTTACGCAAGTAAAGTGCCTTTAATAATACTAAATACCCACTGACATTCACACAGCGCCATCTAGTCCCAAGCTAAGCCTGTAATATGGGTACTAAATAACGGATGAACTATATAATTTATTTTATTAATACATATTATATGTACATAGAAAACACCCAAACCAATACACAGAAATGTTCATGCACACAAATGAATTTTCTAACCGGGGATCTAACCCGGAACCCTTAGTGTAGGAGCCGATATCTCAATCAATTTACACCAAATTAAAACAACTTACTTTGCGTTTCACCTGGTTCATCACTAGAATGTTAGAGGCCAAGATGAACAATAACCTGACAAGATGCATAATCTCACTCATAAAGTATCCGCGGCAAAACTCTGTCCCTAGCGTCGGTTGGGCATAATGCTCATTTAAGTTTCACTTGTCATTATAACATAATACTGTGCCCGTGCTTTTTTATTGTGTAACTCTTCAGTGACGCGTTAAGGATAAAATTTTAATGAATAATTTTATGTTCGAAATATAACCACGTATGGGTCGTGCGGCGCGGACATTTTTTGGTTGACGTTTCTTCGTGATTGTGCATGTAGTGTTGTTTATCTAAGTTTCGAGGCGACAATTTTCAATTACCACGTGGTCTGTCGGCGAACAATTAAAAAATATATATCCTGGTTCAATGATCAAATGATTCCTCAGTGCTGGTCGAAAACCATTGTACGTAGACCCAATGGTGTTCCCAATACTATGGGTATTGGGTACACCTTCCCATTAGCGCGCTACGCTTGGGTGTACCACAGAATGGTGGTAGGTGGTAGACTCGGTACTAAATGGTCGTTTAGATAGGTACCGTCGCTGTGCCAGTTATCGTCCCATGAAATACGAGTGCTTTGCACTTCTGTGTGTATTGATTAGGGCACTGTAGCTAGTAATATTACCGGGTATAAGAGACTGAACATCTGTCGTGTCGAGTGACAGGTGCAGGGCAGTGTTGACGGAAAGTAATGACTATCAACACCGCTTCTGTCATGATCAGGCGTATTTCTTACCAGGTGAGCAAGCTGACCATCCCTTTACCTATGACCTTAAAACATGTTCTTTAAAAGATTGTATCATAGTTTATATTTATGATTAAGAAACACTAGAAGGTATTGCCTATCTAACAGAAACCTTTGGTACATTTTTGTTAAGTAAACTAATACTAAACGAGGTTACTTTGTTGCAAAAGTGAAATTAAATGTATGTTGGGTATTAAAAAATCGGAATGTCAGAAGCGTACGCCGTACGAGCCGCATTACCCGAGCTCTCTTACTTAGCATTGTAAAGACGCCTCCGTTGTTGTTTCAATGAACTTTTGCATAAATAACGTATGCAGTTGTGCACGTTTCTTGTAACATTATGGAACATATTTTTGCATACTGCAACTGAAGGCGTATTCATGTATGAGGTTAAGATGGTAAATGTCTGCTATTTTAATGCGCGTAATAATTAGTTGTACTCATTATAGTTTCTTACTCTGGGACGTCTAAGGATTGTTGCAATATATGTTAAATCCTTTGAACGTCAGTAATCCAGACATAATAGAAAATCTATTGTTTCTGACGCTTTCAGTGTCATTGGCGCTCAAAGAGATGGCTAAGATCCATCTGCCACTTCAATGTACTTGTACCAACTAAAAAAAAAACATGTCTTTAACTATGTGGTGTTCGAACACATCCCCGCGGGATTCGAACCCACGACCCCCGAATCAGGCAGCGATCTAAACCCAACGATGTCGACTAATCCACGAAGTTATATTCCCTACCTATTAAATAAAATCGTAGTCTGAGGCGACACTGAGTGATTGCTGTAATATCCACATAAACTGTACTTAAGTGTATAAATATCAAACAGTTACGTAAAAGTTTGTTCATTTTATCATTCATATTTCATAAGCGCCGTGCCGGCTAATGAAATGAGTTTCAATTCCATAAATAATGCGGGTGAAAGGTAAAATAATAGAGCGGCAATTAACTAGATCATTGTTCGCTGGCTGCTGGCCGATTGTACATTGTTTGGCCGAATTCAAAGGCGGGTGCGTAGCTAGGCTTTTTATTCAATTGTTAATTTTGAGCTCAGTAAGCATCTAATGTAGTTAACCCATTGAACGCCGGGAATCAAGACACAATAGAAAATCTTTAGTCTGGCGCCTTAAAGCTTCATTGGCGGTCAAAGGGTCAACATTTCAGGTATGCAGTTTGCAGGTATACATCTACAAAGTTTTCAAAGAAATTCAAAAATTGTCATTGCGTGCATATCCTTCAATTTGCTTTTGCTTGAAGTTTACTTATTATTCTTATTTTGTTGTTGATTTAAATATCAAAAATGTCAGAACAAAATTAAAATGATTTTATTATTAACTTTTTAGAATTTAAATACATATCACAGGCATCAGTCTCTCATAAACGACAAATAAGTTGCAAACCTTGCGATAAACTTTTGTTTTCCTTAAATTTTTGTGTTTATGATGAGAAAATAAACTTGATTTTTATTTTTATTTTTTTATATGGATTAACGGGAAGTGCAAGGTTATTGCTTAAATTGGTGCTAGATTGTGCTGTTTGAAATCGGTGTTGAATAGAATTAATTTATTTGTTTATAAGAAAGTCGCTACCGCTCCTGCCGTAGGCCCAGCCGTCAAACGCACATGTAGGTATGATTTATTTACTTTATAATATGTGTCATTACGTGAATTTGCACAAATTGTTTACACAACTTGGCGCCAATTCGTGGGAACTGTCAAATATTTGGTTAATCGACATGAACTTGTAATTATGCTCTTTTGTTCCCTCTTTGAGCTTTATTTTTTAACTGAACATTGACAATTGGCAAATTTGTGTATAGTTATCGCGTCGTAAGGAACAATTTAAAATGAATGCCATCACTCATAAGAAAATATGTTTCAACTCAAAACCCTTAAAAGTGCATAGCACATAGACACCTGCACGAGCGACTGCACCTTTGTGCTGCAATGAAAAATGAAAATATGAAAGAAAGCAAAAAGCATCAACACCAAACTGATGTATCGTCGCGCCAAAATGAATAATCCATTTGTCGACACCATTTCGGAACTTGAAATACACCAAACATTAACGATATAAAACTTCGGAGCGTTCGTAAACTCGCCTAAAGCGGTCTGTCCGACGAGCGAGACATTTTCCTGTGAAAAATTACCGACGGAGCCGCTTAAGCGGCGCTTTAGCCCAGTTTCGGAACGGGCAAAGTCACGGCACGACCTGCCGATTTCCTCGGCCCGTTCAATTTACCGGAACGCATCTGCCCAGCTAAATAGGTTGGCGCTGGTCTAACACGTAACGAACGATGGCACGAAATAAACTAATTGCACTTTAAAAAAGTAACTTTTAATTTCCGAATGTACAGTTCCACTTTCGAATTCGAAAAAAATCATGTCATTTCGATCAAAGAGTAATTGTACAGACAGGGCACCGACGACGAGTGGTTTTATTGCCCCTGTGGCAAATGGAAGGCGAGCAATTTGGCGGTCAGACCGCAAGAGGCGCGCATGTTTATTAGAGACAAAGAGCTCGCCGCCCCGACCCCCGATTTGCATAACGGTCTGTGTCGTAATTAGAAACCATCTCGGACGTCCCTCCTTTGTCCCGTCAAGTCTGCTGGGGACAACGTCAAACGCCTTCTATTTAGCCGCACAAGGATAAGCGGTGTAATCCAACGAAATGTGCAACGGTCTCTAAAAGTGAAAATTATGTACATGATTCCCCTAAAGAGTTAATATTTTACCGAGTAAAAAGTTCCTTTTCCCACAATGTTATAACATTTTTATGCTAAGAATTACTCGTATATGAATTTGCAAATACTCAAATATGGTTACATTTATCCTAAAGGGAGCTTTTTCTGCCTCTCTCTAGAAACCTGTCGCAGGCCACAGCTGGACATATGTTTTACTTATATTAGTGTATTTAACCAAAAAAATAACTTTGGATTTTGTTATTTGTAAATTTTCGTTAATTGAAATAAGCCTCAGGTTCACACAGCGAAGTTTTGTCTCGTTTCATTTCTCAAAACATTATAAAGGTTAAATGTTGTAAATTAACTTCTGTCCCATTTAATTTAAGTAACATAACTGTTATTACTTCGTCTCCAGGCGCAATTAAATGGAAAATTCGTCTCGCTCGCGTCATTTCCATTAATTAGTTCTCGCGAATGTTGTTACTTCGTCGTAGGATCAAAGCCGATATCTGATAAATGGAAGTATTTGTAGTTGACTTTCTCCGGGCTTAGGTTACAAGTTTCGATCCCTGGATACGCCGTCCAAGGTATTAAGAAGTTTCAGAAACGTATCATACGTAGGAATAAAGTATAAATTACGAGACATAACGATAAGATAGTAGTTTGGATATTCATAAAAGCTTTTTATTAACATGTATTTTAATTGTCGATTTCTTTGAATATAAAACTATTTTTAGTTTCCATAATGAAGTTGATGTATCTTTAATATAATGAACTAACATTAATCATTCCATTTTATTGCATATCCGATATGCTTTTAATTATGAATTTGATTAAACTGTTCGGTTTTACAGGGATTAATTATAATTTAAGTAGCTACCACTTGAGAACCAAAAGGCTTATTGCTTAAACATTAAATGAACCAAAACATAATATTTATTGTTCTCGCTTAAATAATATATGCGAAATCTTTTCTGCCTAGGAAATTGATTAATTCATTTTACAATGTAAACTTACAGCTAGGAGCTTAAAACATAATAAACACAAATGTTTGCATATAGCAGAAGTAAAATTATAAATAAAAATGTGGAACATTTTCATGAAATATTTTTCTTTTTGTAAATCAAATAAAAACCCAATATCTTATGAATATACAAAAATAACTTAATTAAATTCCACCCCATACCGCTTAGCCGTGGAGTCGAGATAGGCGCCAACTTTCTCGCTTATTTATCGCAAACGTTGTTCTTTTGTTGTTAAATCGGATATCGTTCCAAATAAATAAGCCTACAGTTCGGCCATCGAAACAAAACTCATCAGGAGCAATCCGTGTCTACGAGCCAGTCCCGATATCGTGTCGGGTCTAGACGCGAGCAATTTGCAGTAAATAAGGATATCGGTTTAGCGTCATTATCCTTACAGAGGTCTTGAGTAATGAGCTATACGCCTCTGGGAGGATCGGTTGATGTAGGTATAAAACTATAAACCTGCCCTGATATATTAGTTACTAGCTTTTGGCCGCGGCTTCGCTCGCATTAAATTCGGGATAACACGGTACTTTCATTTATCACTATACATAGATTTCCCTCCCTCCAACTTTAAAGGTTCGGGGTCAATTTCAGATTTTTTTATTAGCAAAAAATGTTATAGTGAGCTAACCTTAAAAGATAGACATATGCTGTCGCGGACTTTTTGTAGACCTTAAAAGGAGAACAATACTCATACATGACTTTTGTGTAACTTTAACCGTTTACGCAGCGGAAGCTCCAGTATGAAAAATACCCGATTTTGAAACATTTTTCATTACTGCTCCGCTTCTATTACTCGTAGCGTGATGATATATAGCCTATAGCCTTCCTCGATAAATAAGCTATCTAACACTGAAAAATATTCAAATCGAACCAGTGTTCCTGAGATTAGCGCGTTCAAAAAACAAACAAACTCTTCAGCTTTATATATTAGTATAGATTGTAAATGTTATTAAGAATTGGTTGTTATTCTAAGGGAGTTCGATGGCTGTTTTTTATAATTTTATATTTAGTCCCACATTATAGCCCTAAACTCATATCTGGGGTAAAATAAAAACCATAATTATAATTGCTGGAGAAACAGGACAGTTTAAAAGATAGTTTTAATTTTCTGACGTTAGTTTTTTTTAAACAAATTATTGTGCATATGTTACTTTGAAATTTTGCATTGTTTCACCTGTCTTTAGATAGAACTAAATTTAACCACAATATGAAATATGTGGTTAAATGTAGTTCTATCTTTTTTTGTTATAATAAAATTATACAAAAATCTATCTGATATTACTTTACAATGAAGTCACGTCACGATACTTAGACATAAACTTTTGCAACTTTAGTACAAGTTTGCCTAACCAAACATGACAGATCATGCCAGATAGTTAAGCGTTGCTTAGGAAATCCGCCAACTGTCAAACACACAATGAACTACAGGCTGGGCGAATTCTCTAAGTCTAGATCTTCAAGTCCTATATTATACGTAACCGTAAGAGCGTCGGATAACGAACATTTGGTACGTGGCGGAATTAGGACCTGCACCCTCCCAATCGATCGAAAGGCGACAGTCCACAACATTGAGCCACCGACGCTCTAAAACGTTAAAGTATTCATTTAAAACAAATTCAAACGCGAAAATAATTTTACAACTACATCAAAACCAAAACATCGCGAGTCCACCAATTAGTTGAAACCCCTCCACTTAATTCGAATCGACGAGCTAAACCATCCGGTCATAACTCCCCGAAGGGAATTCGAAAACAACACCGATATATTAAAAGTTGCCTCAACTGGAACTGAACTGCCGTAAATCACGGCTAACCACCGCGCCCGAAAGGACGCTAGTTATGTCTAACCCGGTATTTGTACGGTTAACTAAATTGCAAATTGTCCGGGGACTCTTCTGATTGGTTTATAAATGGTAGCGGTTCAAATGAGTACAAATTAGACCATCTCGCATTGCAAAAATAGGTGAGAAAATACAATTATATGGAATACTCGACTATATTTATTTCTTATGGTGCACCAGAGTTTGTTACGAAATATGAATAGGGGATGAGGTTTGTATGAAACTTTGTTAATTTTAAACCGATCGGGCTGAGACTTTGCATTCTTAACGCTAGCTAAGCTGTGGGCAAAAGCTAGTTAATTATAAACGTAAATTAAATAAAACTTTTATTATAGAAATGTTAATGAGTTATAACATGCATTTTTCTATTTTCAGGTTGGTCTGCATAAAACAAAACCGGGTGTCAGCATAGCAATGGTAAGTGTTACCCACCAATCAATCAAATAATTTATTTCGTGTGTTATAATCCATATAACATTGAATGAAAACAAAATCACATAACTATATGAAAATAAATATAAATCAATATAAAAATTTTCAATTGATTGTATTTTATTAATTAATATTCATATACAAACTTAAATTCAAATGACTTATGACGTGTCCATGCCTGGTGAAGCTGTAAAGGTCATCTGCAGTCAACAGCAGTAGTTATTTAGAGAATAAGACACTTGACGTACATACGTGCTCACGGTACTAAACATACGGTTGGAGCTCGTTAAAATTACCGCTAGATGCGCACCTAGCGACTAATTAGCGACGCGGTGTCAGGTGTAGGCGCTAGGTTACATGTGTTTTTTCAATACTGGCTTAAAGTTATTTGTACGTTGTATTAGCAAATTTTAAGCGTGCTACATGTCAATTAAAACTTATAAAATAGCTTTATTCCGAAAAGAGACCTCAGTACCGTTGCTAACTTGAGACGTATCAATGCTGCGTATGAAATGCTGCTTAGTCACATCATATGTCACATTATCCAGTAATTTCTTATTATTAATGTATTAATATGGATCGTTGTTACCTGAAAATAAATAAATTATTATTTTTCCATTTTTAGTACAGCTAATAATATGTAAGTATCCCAAGTCTCCAAGATAAAAGTACCTAATATGCATATCCAAATGTCTCCCTAAGTATACGAAGGGAGACGCAAACAAAGAAACGTGACGAAAATGAGATAGTTTACCGCGGTGGTTAACATTAAACTTGCTTAGACGAGACCAGGTATTGCAATGTCAAAATTTGCGAGTTGTATCAAAGGAGAGCGGCGTTCGCATTTGAACACAAATCAACGTAGACGCAACAGTGAGTTGGGTCCCTGACAACTCAAGACTTAATTACCACAGCCGACGGCGTGTTAACAAAACTTCATATTGCTAATTAAATATTCTAGAATCTAGGGGAAGCCTTGTAAAATGTTCTTAGCGTCGAAACTCTATATATTCATATATCATATTTTATAAGTTATGTTATAATGTATACTAGGTTTAGAATTTGTTTATGGCCGATTACATAATCGGCCATAAACAAATTTAAAATACATATATTACATATTATTCAGACATTAATAAAATAAATAGATAAAGCACACGCCATGGTACAAGAGGGGTAGGCAGGGATTATGGAACACCGCTTTGGACGGTCCTGACTTACTTCCCTAGCTTCATTCACATCCATCAATCTATTATTCAGCTAAAGATTGTTAAAAGGGTAATTTGAGAATAGATTTGGATTTAACACATTTAGTTTGAATTAAAATTGCTCAATGACATGGTACTTGGTACTTCATTCAATTTCGTTACCAAATTGCGTTGATATTTTTGCAAACATGAACGTAAGTTTTCAATAGTTGTTTGTAAATACGCATCCGCGATGTAATACTCCGTATGGTATTTGCTATGTTAAGGCCTTTAATTAAATTTGCTGAAACTCAACATAATGTCGGTTCTGGTGTATAAGCAATAGTTGCCACTAATCACCAGTTCACTGGTAACTTAAAAAAGGAAAAGTGATTCACGCTTCGGCGGTAAATAAAATATACAGCATTTTCACTTTGATCAAACATATTTGAACAAAAGAAACAAATCCTCGTCGAAAACGTTCGGAAACGTTCAGTGAAGTTCTGTAACAGAAACTAATTTTGCACTTGGTCAGGGATTGTAAACCTGATTTTTACAATTTTATGAAATGTTTTTCATAGGAGATTTTATCCTACGCTACAAGGAAGAAGTTTTTTTTAACTTTTTGCTGCCAACTGCTAATGTGGGTCATGCCAATCTTATTAAGTATAAAATTTTTGATGAACTAATATTATTTCGCTGGCTTTATAAACCCATGGTCCGGGAATAGATAGGAAAAGACAGGATAGAGTTGCTCTGTTATTTAAATAACTGCCGCACATATGCGGCGGTAAATTGGTTAAGCAGACCTGTCAAACTACGGATCTCATGATTACATTCGTATTAAGAAATAAAATCCTATGATGAAAGTAACATTTGACAAAAACTTTCCACTAAGTCTATATTATAAAGTGATTTGTATGTTTGAAAGTTAACGGGATGACCTGTAACCCATGAGAGTAACCGGATGATAATTGATCAGACGTATCAAATAACCATGACTAATGCAGCGGAGCCTTACTATGTTTTAGTAAGGCTCCGCTGCATAATGACGAGATAGTTAATTTTCTCATCAAACCGTCAAATTCCGATACTAATACCTAGTAATTTTACTTGCTGCAGCACTCTTTTCACAAAATACAGTGCATAAATATATCTTTCACGACAATGACGTCTCAGTATCCAATCACAAACCTGTGTCGACTTTACCCTCAACGCAATGAACAAGTGAATTCGCACTTATAGAGAAACTGTTCACGACCCCTGCGCTAGGGTTGCCCGGGTAAAAACAGTAGTGAGGAGTGGGGGGAATAAAAATTAACGACAGCCGTCAGCAGCAGACGTAATATTGAGCCGTTCACGAGAAACAAGTCATTACTCATAATTAGCTCGCGTTAACTTAATTTTTGCAGGCTCCCCGATTTTTCGCAATTTCGTTTAATTACCAAGCTTCAGCAAGCCGGTAACCGTCGTCTAATATACCCGGTTGTTGCTGGTAGTTTGTTAATTTAAGTTATTACGTGGGTGATGATATTTTAGGGATAATTGTATGTTTGGTGTGAATTCTACAGCATGCTGTTGCTTATTTGACGTTGTTCAACCTTATGTAAGAATAATAGTTTTTTTCCATAGACTTAGTACCCAGACTTCCAAACCTCATTCCAGATACCAGAAGATCTATCGTTATTGTCAGGCGTCTTTATAAATTGTTTCAACATACAGGTGAAAGAAGCAGTACCTACCAATTGGACAGTAGCTTCAATTAAGATCCCATTTACGTCGTGACACGTTTAGTGAACGCAAATAGTCAAATAAAGTTCAGTATCCATTGTCTGAAACCTAATCAGTTGGCGTTAGTGGGCGCGCAATAAATCGGCTACGAACCGCAATCTCTAGCGGACTTTTTATTTGTTTTTAGAGAGCCAATAAGGATGATTTTAGTAGCACGTTTTATAGTTTGGTCTAGATCTAGGCCGTGGATGGTGGTTTAATTCAAAATATATTTTTTGTTGTAATTCAAAAATACTTTTGAATGATCAAATGACTCTACGTGTTTGGTAAGTTGTTAACGAGAAGACTCCGGCAAGAAACTCGTGAAATCTTAAATCTTAAAAAGACTAGTCATATCTTTTAGAATGCAAATTAACCTTCTGCTGAAGTACGAACGTTGATTGTGCATCTTGGCAAAAATGCCTTATTTGCAGGATACCTATATCAATTAACTAGTCTAGAACTCAAAGATTCCCCACACGGCATTGCTATGTCAAGTTTGAGCCATAACCTACCACATGGACCCATGTTCATGCACATAAATGGTTGTTGGAACCCATGGTGTAGTAGCCAATGTCACCATATAGATCGTAACAACAGTTTTAGGTTTGTACAGCATAAATCTCTCCGCAACGAGTGCTAGCCAGCAATTAGTTGTGTGCGCTACCCCGCAGTAGATCTTGCCGAATCGCCAATCAGCACTAAACGTGTAATGTGACAGCTAATTTCCTGGAGACGAGCACCACCTCGGGTTTTTATTGTCCCACTTGCGATTCACGTCACGACTCGCCCCCCACTCGCTTACCACCTGCTCTGCTGAATGCTTTTTAAACCGCTAAAGAGTTGCTGAAACACATTCTATAATACAAAAAAACCCTGTATACCTTTTTAAAATGTTATATATTCCATTTCTATTAAAAAAATTTGGAAAGAAGGAATAATATTCTGTATATATTTTAATTTTTAGAAGAAGAAAGAAGCAATAATATTCTGTATATATCTTCATTTTAATTTTTAGATTTTCTCACTGGCTTGTCATAGTTATCTTAACGTATGTGCTATTTAGAAATAAATAGCTTAGCCATAACTTGTACTTCTAATTGTAATTCAACAAATTGTATTAGTGCTGTTGTTGTTCCGAATAAAATAAAATATAATATAAAGGTACATACTATCTATCTATTCAACCTATCGCAGTCCACTGCTGGACATAGGCCTCCCCCACTTTGCGCCAGATATCCCGGTCCTCCGCTTTTCTCATCCAGCCTCCACCAGCTACCTTTCGCAAGTAGATACGCCAAAGAGAATACAGTTGTAGGCTCTTTGTTTAGATATAATGTATGTGCTGTCGCTGCATTCGGAACACATCAGTTGTTTTGTGAGCATATCACAAATCTATACTTTTTACATCATTGGAAAGTAGTAAAAGATTTATCTAATAATCATAATACAAAGGGTATAAATCATTAAACACTAAGTAGCTAGCTTAAATAACAAATAGGGGCATAGTCGCAAAATAAGTATGGCTTTATCGGCACGACAAAATTTGTTATTGAATTAATTAATCAAAATGATGAAACTTAATAAACGTAGGTAAAAACTAATAAATAAGATGTTGTATGTATTTACATTGATGCAATTAGAGATTATATATCGCTCAGACAAATACATATATTGACGTTCAAATATACGAGCATCTATATACTATTACTACATATAAATCATTACTCAATTTATACGCGTCTAATGAGTTAAGTAATTATGAATTAGCTAGCTTTTGGGAGCGAATTCGTACGCCTGATCAGATTTAATATCAGTCCTGTCATCGCTTTCATTAATGTCGAGTAAACTAGGCTTGGAAAATTGCACGTTTGCGTTATTTAAAGTTCGGTTAAGTTTCTGCAAGTTATTCAGATTATTTTATAGTTTTATTATTTTTGAAGTGCGTAACTTAGTAATTTCTGAGAATTTAGAAATGGCACAAATTAATAGGAACTTTTACCTAAAATGAACAAAAATAAGACGTTACGATATTTACCTTGAATTAACAATTTTAGTTAGTTACATATTATGGTGAACCAATCCAGATAATGTAAATCTGTATAAATCTATGCATTTACTATTGCTAATATAAATATTCGAAATAACCCTAAACCGATAAGGTATTGTAGATTGTTTTATTAATAACGTTATAAAAAGCTCTGTTTAAACATCTACAGAATAGGTTGATATCCAAACATTTTTAATAAAAAGGGTTTTCTCATATCAATACAGCACCGCCGTATTAATATTCGTTTTAAAAATTCCCTATTCCCGTCACGGCCCGGCCCCATCCCTCCGCAACTTGCCTGCATCCAAGGGGTAGTCATCAAGCCGAAAACTTGTGAATTAAAACGTGCCTAGATTGCTACGCAATTCGGAATAAGAGGTTTGTTATACAAGGCGCTGGCATACTGGAAGTTTGGAAATCTGATAATTTTCCGAGGTCTCACCCCTTTTCCCTTGGCGTTTTGGAAACGTGACGGTTCAATTGCGCGCAAAAGAAATGTTGCTAAATGTAAGATGTTTGAATTCAACGGCGAAAAGAAACAAATTTAAAACGATCCTTTTGAATGCTGCCTTTTTATTAGAAAAAATGTAGCTGTTGCTATTAAATTATGTTGCTTTCTTTTTCAAAAGGCAGGAAACCAAATAAAACAACAAACCTATAATTTGTTTGATCAAAAATTTTAATTAAAACAGAAATCGTCGACTGTGTAATTGAGAGTTATACAAAAATTATCTAAATATAAAATGTAGCACAATCTGTTACCTTTCAACTCTGTAACGAATTTATTCTAAAAAAGCAAAACAAACCATCGTCTTGCGTCATGAATAATATTCTGATGTGTGATTTGTATATATTTATATAATTTTAAATTATTCAAAATTCGTACCTTAAAATATGGTTCACAAGTTAGGAAAAATTGAGGAATTTTAAAATAATACGTGGTTCCTAGCCTCCAATAATTTAGCTTTTGTGCCAGTCTATTCGGAAATTGATCGAAGCACATATGCGCTATTGCGTGGCATACGTCCTCCACAAAGAGATTCCCCGATAATCTCGAAGGCACTCGGCGACTCTCGACCACTGAGGTTGGACTAGGATTTGCCTCCTGGGTTTGCATATCAAGCGTGTGTTCCGCTATAATCACCGTGTCTGTCGTTGAATTCACCGGAGTTCGGATCTAAGCAAGATAAAAACGTCTTTAGAGCAGCTATCATTGTTTCAATATGTATTATTGTGGTCATGTATACTTCATCATAATCCATCAGGATTAAGAAAAAGTGTATTAAGAAAGTAAAAAAGAACATTATGATAGGTTACTAATAATCACAATAAAGCTAAGACATACAAGTTGGTTCCAGTTTCCATTAAATTATACCCTATCCAACAATATCACAGGCTCTCCAGAAACTTTATAACTCATACATTCCGAAATCTAGTTTTTTTTTTCTAGTTTACAGTAAATAATGAAAGAAGTCATATATTGAAACATAGTAGTATTTATAAATATGTCCAATAGGTTCCCTATCGTAGGTGTCCCAAGTGGATCGCACCAGGCACTAACTTATCACGACTAATTGGTTCCGGAACGGGCCTAACCACATATCGGAACTTCATAAGACGAGCGATCTCATCGGAGCGCATTGAAGGACACTTGACTATTGGGGCAGTGGCTTTTACCCGTTATTGCTCCTGATTATTCAAGCATTTATTAAACAGCATTTCAAGGCAGAAAATAATACACTCAGTAAAATAAAGAAATATTTCGACATGAAAACTGAAAGCAAAAAGTCATTGGTCTGAGTTAGATTTAACCTTTTCCGAATTAGGCAATCCGGGTATTCCAATAAAAGTAAATTCCGAAGCGCGATCATCAATAACCATTTTGACAGTTAAGCCGCCATTTTTCATTTGGCGCGCAGCGTTCGAGCGCGGAATCCGAAAATTGCGTAGTCAGAGATCGTCCGAAAAAAAACTACTTGTACCGCGTCGTTTGCAAACATTAAAGTGTCGAATTCCGCGCTAAGCCCCTTATATTGCAGCTTTAATTTCGCCTCAGAAACTTTTGGGCGCAACTGAAGCGGCAATGGAGATGTTTGCCGAAAATTTACACTCCTAATTCGAAATTTGTGGGGCAGCAAAGGCACTCTAGATCAACTTCCGAGCCATTTATTCGGGAATCGTGTTATTGCACCTCCGCAGATCGCTTTGCATAGTTCATTTGTGGGAATTACATGTCTCCGCGCGCAATAGAATGTTCCCACCGCGAGATTTATTACCGAACTGCAAGTGAAAAATTTGCAAGAAACCCGTCAAGATTAATGCAACGTTTCCGTGTAAGAAGCGTTTTCTTAATTTCCTCCTCAAAGTAGTGCATAAGCCGTCATTTATAACATCGCATGGCAAAGATAAATATGTGGCCGCTTATCATAGCGCGCCGTACAAATAGCGCTTTATAATAACTATGCAGTTTCACGTTTCGTACGTTTTAGCTACAAACCGTAATTCATTTCGTATTTAACTTTTGCCCCATTTGGGCGGCTGTTTGTTGCATCTACAAAAGGAAATCGAGTTATAAATGTAACGCGCATCCTTCTACAGTTATCCATTTGCTTAAATCTGGTTTTGCATATTCGAATTAAAGTTTGTGTTTTATTCGTATATGATAAGATTAGCTTAATCTAAAATCTCTGTTCCGAAAAAAACTGTATGAAACAATGCTATTACTCGTAGTTATATTTTCATTTAAACCTGTAAGGAAATAGATTTTTAAAATTTAAGATCATTTTAACACTCGTACCGAAGTCCGCGGCTTACTCAGAGAATCCTACTCTGAGGTTTGAGACCGAATCTTCATTTACAACTAAGGTACGCCCGTTCGGCTAGAAGTTTTATTCTGGAGATCAACATTTTTCCCTCTGGTAAACGATTGATTTGGCCTTTCATTAATTTCAGCCTTGATGTCTGTTACCCCTAAATGTATCTTATGTACGTTCGATGGTTAACTGAGAGCCTTAACTCTCAGTCTAAGATGACTTTCAGTTTTGGATAACTCTTAGTATCGGTTAGCTCTCAGCAACAGTTGACTTTCAGCCTTAGACGGCTCTTACCCTGAATAGGTACGAAACAGCAGGCCGTATTTGGCCCCCGTGGCGTGCGAGGGCCTACAAACGCCGCGTCACGTGCTCGCGTGCGTCACACAATCAGCTAGAACGGCACCCGCGGAGGAATTTTAATAAATGCTATTACACAGATAACAGGCTTACATGAATAGGCACTCTTTTATTTGGTACCAACTGTTTAAATAATAAATAGGAGGAATTCTCCTACAGTAAATCAAATCAAATAATTTATTTCGAATATTAAAATCCATATTACATTGATATAAAAGAAATAAAATAAAATCACACATTAATAAATATAAGATTAACACCGTAACCTAAAATCGCTACGATAAGTTACGTTATTGCGTGCTAATCGTGCGCCGCGCGGCCGCTCGGAACAATATTACTTTATTTTTCTAAATATAAAGGTTTTTCGAATTAAAGTAGTCTAAGCTTTCATTTTAGATCAGCTACGTGCCAAAAAAGGTTCCGTCCAAATCTGTCCAGCCATTTCAGAGAATACCCAGAACAGACAGACAGGAAAAAAATATATTTATATGAATAAAAAAATGGTTATTTCAATATTACACACGGACACTCCAATTTGATTTATATGTATAGACTAGCTGTGCCTTTTTGTATGAAAAACCACAAAATAGTGGTTTGGTGTACATCTGTACAGAGCCATAGATTATGTCAGGAAAAAAGTCTAAAAACCTTATGTTGTGAAATGTTGCAAAAATCGCAGGGATCAAAAGAAAAAGAATCCAATTAATTACGAATCGTAGGTTAATCAACAATTCGATTACATATTTTTTAGTTTAAACACTAAAATTAGTCTACAAAAAAAAATGACATCATAGACAGCAGCTGGCATTTCAGTGACACATTTTATGTGTTGATGACAGTACGTCCGTATTTTTTATATCCCTATTGAAATACCTAGTTTAAAAATCTACAGAGTCAAAGATCATCTTGCGTTACCGTCCGCACTCCCACTTCTTTGCGCTTCCATTAATGAGGAAGGAATTTTCGCTAATTCAGTTACGCAAGGCATGGGTTCTTGCTCGAATAATACAATTAATTAGCACCTTCTTCCTTCAACTTAATAAACTAGGTGAATTATTTAAACCTGTTTACAGTGCAAACTCTGTTGAAATAATACTGTCCTAACGCTCTTTTAATCTTCATTTCATTTAAATTATTTTTATATTATTTTATATTATTTTTATTAAATTTCTCATTGTATACCAAAATACATATCACATTGTTTAAAATTATGAATTTAGAATGTATCAAAACTATGAATTTAGTATTATATTATCTTTACTTAGCTAGACTATACTAGCAGACTATACTTAGCTTATATTTTTATTTCCTGAGTTGGGTAATTGCGGTTTTATTATTTATTTCAGGTATCGAATAAATATTAACTTAGATATCAAGATTCAATGACAAAATAAATAAGTATTAATACCTACAATGAAAAACATAACACAAAAAACATTAAAGTTTGTTATGGTTGAGAAACGAACTTACATCTGATTCTAATTTTTTTCTTAGTTGCTAAGAATTCGGGCAGGGCATGCGTCGCCTTGATACTTGTTATATATAGAAGGATGTATAAAAAATTAGGAACATATCAATATGGTTAAAACTGCATTCGATAACATAATACAACGGCCATTGGTGAAGCTGTACCCGCTTTTTACGGATGATTCGCTTCCTGTAGTTCCAACGTAGTGCAATCGAATTTGCGTATAGTATTTAGTCTTAGTTTAATTTATATTCCTTTTTTTAACACAAATCTAATGCAAATTTAATCATATTTCTAAACTTGAGGGTTGCATCATTGTCCAATACATGTCCCTTCATCAAGCATTTTCTGAACAAAAAATAACTTCGTATATAAATAACACGTCGATTCATTTGCATAAACGGGTTACAAGCCAAGGGTTACACTAATTACACTATACCTGTTGTAATCCCTGGCCCGCAATGCCATGGCCTTATTAAAACGGCATAACCATTTAAATCCGGGGATATATTTAAGGGTGGTCGAGTGTATCGCGGCTAGATTAGCCAGTGGTCGGGACGAGCCAATCTATCTCGGATTTAGTTTGATTGAGACGAATTAATTTAATTACGAAGGCGAGGTCACCCTCGAGCTGGCCCTTGTCGCGGTTTCTATGAATATGTTTGTTTGCAAGGACTGATGAGGAACTAATATTAAATGATACTTTTGTTTGCCCCCTTAAAGTTCATTGCAAAATATTCGTAGGACTTATTTATTTTATTTATTTATTTTATTTTATATTTATTCAAAATCCACAACTCTTATAAGTGTAATTAACAAAAACAAAATTATAAACTTACAGCTAATAACGGATTTTACATATGTTATCCAAAATAGAAAAATGATCCAGAGGAGGATCAAAAAGTAATGCACACAACACAACGACTTCCCATAACACTTCTCATACAGCCTACACTTGAATGGTGGAATGGTGGAACCATTTACATTAATAAATGGTTCCACAGATTAACCTGAACGAACAGACAAACATTATTTACATGTATATTTTTATACTTTCATATGCATGTATGTAAAAACATGTTGTTTTTCTATTCCAAAAAGCCACATTTCCTTTATTTATGTCTCTAGGTTTTATCTAATGTATACCCACATTTCAAAAGTACCGCTTTTATGCCTTGTGGACATGTTTTTAGACAACAACGTCATTCTATAGTTTCTATGTATATATTCGTTATTCTATGGTTTCTCAAAGTATATTAAAAAAATCACGGTTTCTGATCCATAGGACTTTAGTATGGCCGGCTCTTGGACTACTAGGGTAATTGAGAGGCAGCAACTTAATTACCTCGCGACTCTAACTGAGTCACATTGAAGTCCCGTCGCGTGACGGCACAAGCAGCCATTTTTTAATGTCCGTACATAAAAACGGTCGAGTTATACCCGGCCTAGTTCGGCACGCGAGCCTCCACCTAGAACGCTTTCATAATTGGGGTTCCGCAAACAAATTGTTCTATAAACATTGCTTTTTTCAACCTACTTTTCACTAGATGGTATACTTGGAATTTATTCGTTTAAGTAGGTACCACCGCACAGTGCCAGATATCGTCCCGTGAAATAGGAGTGTAATGCACTTTTGTCTGCACTGAGGGCACTGTACTTGTGAAAATACCGGATATAAGAGATCTATCACCTGTTATTATTACCCATGAGTGGGACGTTCATGGAGAATAATAACTTTCTATCAGTTGCTGGTCAGGTCAATGCTTTGTCATGGTCAGGCAGGCAGGTAACACTTACCATCAGTTGAGCGTTCTGACCATCTTGTTCACGTTGTCACCTTAAAAACCTATTTCGACCTACTGCTAGACAAGAGTCTCTTCATAATGCACAAGGTATCCGTTCAGCTAAAGTCACTGATTGTAGCTTAGCGAGGAAAGCGGAGGACCGGGATATCTGGCTCTAAATGCAATGCAACAGTTTGCAGAAAAAGACAGAAATCAATTAAGCTTCCACTTGCGACTTTAGCTTGATGAGTTGCGGCCTCCACTCTTCTCGTTTTACTGTTACCGGATGATTACTAAAATAATATGAAAAATATAGTGCCGTGAGATTCGTTGACGCGTATGCAATGATTTGTAATGAATAATTAGTATAGACTTTAAAGTGACTAACTACAAGTTTGATAAAGCTTATGGCAGTTATTCGTATTATTTAATAGCTCTTAGCAAGCTCAATATCATTTAAACATAAAACACGTATTTAAATACCAGCTCACGTTATTAAAATATTTAGGATATTTTGGCTTTATTTATAGAGGAAAAACACTGAAGACTCTTTTTGTATATAAATAAAATATACCACGGAACCATTTGTTTCACTATGCGACTTGCGCGTTCCCTGATTGTTACCTGCGATAATATATTTTCAGGCATTTTTTTTCTACTTAATTGTCGACAACCTTGTAGCTCGAATAATTTTGAATTAATGTCCGGTACGGTGGGTAATCGACACAATAATAACTACAGTCCTAATTGTTGGTTTAAGTAATGAAACAGTTAACGGGCTGGCATTGTTTTTATTCAATAATTTGTTTACGAAGTGAAGCGTACATTAGCACTATTATTACTGAGTTAATCATTTTCATAGTTGGAAAATAGATTTGTTATTATAACGTAACTGGCAGCCGGTATTTGTTGTTATGACTTCGCCCACAATAATCAAAACCGATAATAAATGGATCGAATGATTTTGTATGGTAATTGATATTATCAGGAACACACAATAAAACTCATAAGTATTGTTTCAATGTTCTTTATAGATTATTTACCAGAAAGTGTACTGCACAAATATTTAAATTACAGAGAATGATTTCCCAAATATACTGGCTTATTGAAGTAATCTTCAATAAATTAGAGAAAATAGAAAACCTACTTTACCTACTTAGTAGGTTAATGATAAAGATTAACAAGTGCAATTTGTCGTCAATTTACAATGTATTTTTAAAAATATTATCGACCTGAAAACATCATTTTACTAGGTGGTAGACTAGATACTGAGTCGTCTAGGTAGGTACCACCGCAGTGCCAGATATCGTCCCTTGAAACAGGAGTGTTATGCACTTTTGTGTTTAGGGATGAGGGCACTGTAGCTAGTGAAATTACCGGGTATAAGAGACCTAACATCTGTTGTCTCGGGTGACGGGCGCAGTGCGGCGTTGATGGAGGATAATAACTGTCTATCAGGTGTAGGTCTCCTTTAATGCCGCTCTGTCATGGTCTGGCGTATAACTTAACATCACGTGAACGTCCAGACCGTCCTGTACACTTATAACAAAAAAAAACATTGTATAATGTCAATAATATAATTTATATAAATTCCACGCTGATTGACGTCAACAAATTAGTCAAATAACTTGAGCTTGATTTTATTCCTGTGATGTTGTTCCAAAATGCATACCTAACAGCTATGATATCACAATTACTTGCGTATTTATATAATTCACGAAATATACAATAAAAAACCAACGATATTCATAAGGATTTATGCTGGTAGTTTGCATTATTAATTATGTATGTAAGCCAGTAAGTTAACATGTTATATGAATAAAACGTAATTAACACCCAAATTTGGCGACCCATTTGGTGTTGCGGTTGAGAGGTCGACTGCAACACAAGGTTCCGGTTCGATCAGGCAGTACAAACATTTTTGTGCATGAACATGTCTGTTCGTTATATTTTGGGTATTTTCTATGTATAATATGTATGTATTTACAAAAATATATATATAAGGGCAAGTATGTGTATCCGTTGTTTAGTACCCATAATACAGGCTTCACGCCTAACTTGGGGCTAGATGGCGCTGTGTGAATGTCAGTGGATATTTATTTATTTATTTATAAATACTGTAGCAAAGTACGAATGCAAGTTAATACTAGCTATAATGTGTCGGTAATAACATCCAATAACAGGTTTACCTACTTCAGGAAGAAACAAATACATTCCTAATCCACCCGCCGCGGAATCAATCCTTATGCCAATACTCGATTCTTTCCTGAGTCCGCGAAAAAATAATGCGACGTTTCCTGAACACTCGTAAATAAGTATGAAAAAGCACTGGCAAACACGAAAAACTTGTTACGAAAAAATTGGATGATCATATCAAACTCTAGGAATCCTCTTAGATAACATTAAGAAATAATCTATTGCATTAATATAAAATTGAAGTGTCCCTTTGTAATAATGAAATAATATTTTTTCTTCATGCATATGAATATATATTCGGTACATATGCCAAAATTTTTAAAATGTTTGTCTGTCCGTTTGTTTGTTCCGGGTAATCTCTGAAACGGCTAGATGGATTTGGACGGGACTCTTTTTGAGGCAGGTAGACGATGTAATAAGTTAAAACATAGGCTACTTTTTCTAGACAATACTTTTTATTTTGTAAAAATAAAGCAATGTTTATCCACGCGACGGCCGCGCGTCGCTTGACTTAACGAAGCGATTTTATCTTATGTTTTACTGCGGGAGAATATCATTTAACGCAGGTAATACCGCGGGGAAAAGCTAGTCTTCAATAAATACTTTTGTACGTGCGTACCCGTAATCGTTATTTCAATATTTCACCGGTCAATAGCGACAACGATTGAATCTCTCACGACAATACCAACAATCATAACATTCATTACTCACGTTGACATTTTCAATCAACGAATGAACGTCGTTTGTGATGGAACAAATTCCTTCCATTAGACTGAATAGAACTAGGTTTTAGCCACTTCGCCTTACTCTAATCCCTAATTTGGGGGAATGAGTGAGTACTTTAGCGAACTTGCGTATCTAATTGTATACGTCGTCTTTGATCAAATGTATACTTTCTTTGTAACTTCTCTATACATTTTAGTAAAATTAAAGTAACCAATTTTTTTCTTCATGCATATAAATATATATACGATATATACATAGATGTATCGTATATCATAGATGGACGGATGACCTGGTTAAGGTGGCGGTAGCAGATGGATATCAACTGCTAGGGATCGGCCCGCGTGGAAATCATTAGGGGAGGCCTTCGTTCACTAGTAGACATATAAGGCTGTGATGATGATGACATACGACAAAATAATTTTTTTTGGCAGGTACCGGATAAAACCGCGGGGCACATAGTTACAAATATTGTTAGTGACCAGTATAAAAATGTCGAGTAATGTGTTTAGTAGTCGTAAAGGAAAGGCATTATTATGTTTATAACATGAACACTTTCCGTTATAATTAATATCAGTTTTTTTCGAAAATTCTTCGTTTAGTGTATTTTGTTATTTTGAAGGTTATGTTTAAGTAGTCATTGAAACTTCAACCAGAATAGGCACATTTATGATGATAACAGGACCTATCCAGTATTTCAAACTTACTACTGCCGATGGCCGCAGATGGCCTTTACAGCTTCACCAGGCAATAAAACCTATCGAGAACTGCGGTGATGACGTTAAAAACGACAAATCAGTGATTAATCAATATCGCTATTTTGCTATCACTAAATATTTCTCCCAAGAGTGGTAATGACGAAACGCTATATTTCATGCCATTCTGTTCCTAATGATACAACATCATTGCTTCGGTATAAGAGCAAAATATTGTCAAGGACCATCGTCAACTGCAGAATACATTATCGTTCCGATACTCCATAATGGCCGGGACTCCGACAACTGCATTCAAAAGATATTTCGCCGCTCGCAAGCGATCCTACAGATAATATGCAAGTTTTATAAACCCCTTTATCGTACTGCCAGCGCGAATTTACGACCTTGCAGTCGTATAACTGTTCCCACGGTGATGCTTTATCATTTCAAACACCAATTCAACTCGATCGTAAAACGTTAGCTGTAAATGCTAATTGAAATCATCGTTATTATCATAGCATTAAGATATCGTAACGCCAATCGTTTTAGCGAATGACAATTTATATAAAGCCTCATTTGAGATTTCAAATTTAAATAAATTCACTTTGACTTTATTATTCAAAACATGTATATATCTTAAATGGTAAGCTAAGCACATAGTATGCAGAACCGATGGCCGATGGGGCATTAGGGTCTCGACTGGCGTAATCATAACGGATGAAGAATTGTTTGCCAACAAACGAATGATTTAATCCTTAAGACAATTAAAGTTACCGACATAGCGTGCCGGGTCAGCAAGTTGAAGTGGCAGTGGGCTGGTCACGTTTGTCGCAGAACCGATGGCCGTTGAAGTAGACGAGTTTTGGAGTGGAGACCGCGTCTTGGGAAGCGTAGCGTAGGACTCCCTCGGACCCGATGGACGGATGACTTGCGAAAGGTCGCTGGTGGAGGCTGGATGAGGAAAGCGGAGGATCGGGATGTCTGACGCAAAATACGGGATACCTATGTCGAGTAGTGTAGTGCAATACGTTGAAGAGAGAGAAATAGAAACCAGCTAGGGATCAGTCCGCGTGGAAGTTATTAGGGGGCTTTCGTTGAGCAATAGACATATTGGGGCATAATGATGATGATGGTTAGCTTGACCCTGCGGACCAACGACTTTGAAGTTTACGTATAAATCATGGTTACAACAACATTCGAGATTTCTCTATTCTCGTATTATAGAAAGGCGTTGTCATAGACTTAACTAACGACAATAGAAACCCATAATAATGGAAGAAGTCTCAATTGATGATACATTCAAAAACACAGTCATCTGCGTATGTCACAACTCCGAACCACATGTGGGTATAATCAAAGTACATTTTAACATTTTACGATTGTACGGACGTAACATTAAAACGAATTTAAGATTCCTATTTACCATGGAGGAATAATGAAATACGTAATTTGATATACGGCCTGATACGCCGCGTTGTATATAAACGAGTTTATAATAGCCATTTCTTTACGTTCACGCATCGCTCGTTCTTTTTTGGCGTAATTTCACGATCCAATGAGGTGAATTTACTGGTTCTCTATGTTATGTATTAATCACCGACGTGGGTGGAATGAGCATCTAGTTTTTTTTTTGAATTGGTAATAGTTTTGATCAATGAGTGTACCACTGTTGGACTTCAGCTTGTTGAAAGCTTCAGTTGAATGTTTATTACTTAAGTCGTTAATTTTTTTTCCTATTTACTTTCTTTTTATCAGTTATAAACAAGAAACAGTGCCGCTAATATCACTTGCCTTCCGATCTGAAAGTTGCAGGTTTAAATCCCGCCATTTCGAAAAGTATATGTACCTACGTTTATCCGACGCTCATATGGTGAAGCAAAACATCGTGAGGGAACCTGCGCACGCCTGCAAAGTGATTTAAAGATTGTGCGTGAAGTCGTCCAATCCGCACTGGGCCTGCGTGGCCTATTACTGTTGGGCAGGTCGCCAGCCTCGTTCGTTCGTTTCATCTACTGGGAAATAACTATGTTTTACTATTTGTAAGTGGAGTTGCCTGAAGCCCCAAATGATGGTTAATAGGACCTATTTTTTCCACTTAATCGTACCTACCCTAGACAGAGCTTCGCAACGGGTGGGTCTTAAAACGTCTCAACCGCAACTCCAAATGGGTCGTCAAAAGATGATGATAACTTAATCATAGTTGCTTGTTTATTCAAATATAATTTGAAGTTTGTACAACGGCTTAAAATGTGGAACAGTTCATTGTGTTCATAATTATTGTCACGCTCATGTCGCCTTATTTATTTAATGTGTCCACAACTCGACATTCCGCCTCGACAACGTCGAGAAAGTCGGCATTAATGTATGAGCAATCTATTTTAATATTTCAACGGTGCGTGGTTCCCGCCGCCGCTTCCGGAAGTTTCCGCCGTTTCGCGCCATCTTGTTGAATTATTCGCACAAAATGGCTGCCGGTCACTTGTGTGTCGTGCGCTTAACGCGCGCTGGGTTATGGCGGTGTTAAACCGCTAATTGTTCCATAAAACACAGGCTTTTTCACCATAACTGACATGGTGTACGGGTAACATAAGCCGGTACAGCCGTTTGCCGACGTACACCTATAGTGCTCGCCTCGTAAAAATGTTACTCCTTTTTTAACCTCTTGCACGCTCTAAAACATTTTACTTTGTTATGTTGTACAACGAGTTATATGTTCTTTTTATTGTTTTCAAAGAACTTTTTAATACTTAACGCGACGACAATGTTACCGTTGAACATACCATACAGTAAGGAGACGGGCGAAACAAGAACATATTTTAATAATCGCAGTATATACAAAACAGCGAGGAAATTATATATTATGGTTAAATATTGTTTTAAAAACTGCAGAAACTGATAATGTTTTGTGATATTTTATCAGTTTCTGCAGTTTTTAAAAAGATGTGTCTTTATAGATCAAAGGGTAACAAGAAGCTTTTGAGTACCAAATATTTCAAAGCTTCTTCCTTTAACTACAAAGTTAAATAACTTTTCCTGAGAACTTAAATTATTTATTGAGATTATTTTTTCAAGGTTAAATAGCCTCTAGAGTTTAGTGATTTCAGTGTTGACCACGTTGAGTGTGACTCACGACCGATCAGGCACTTCTTGAAACCAAACGTTTGGTGCCGGTTTCTGTGAGGGGTGGTGTCAGTGCGTGATTCCATCACAAATTACTACACTGCATTTACTTTGCTGTAGGCATGATGTTTACTTAACATCTTGCATGCCTCCAAACTATACATGATACAAAAGCAATTTCCTGTCGAACGTGTTAAAATAAATAAAAATACAAAAAAGTACAGCTAATTAAAGATACTGTCCTTTCAGTACAATCAAAAGAAATAAAGCTTGTCAATACGTCTGTTATTCCGCTTAATTGTGCACCGTACACAGTGTAATCTCTCTTTGACAGGATAAAGCCTAATTAAAATTAAAATTGGAGAACAACTGTCAGCAGGGATCAAGTGCCGGGGCAAATATAATAAATTAGTCGGACGTATCGAATAATCGATCGGGCGAGGGAGATGTTGACTTTTCAATTAAGTTGACTGCCGATCTTGGTCCGTGCGTTCGATTAATCAATCGTTGACGATGCGAGTTGGCACCACTCGGATTCGAACTAGGGCTACCAAGACACAAGTGAATGTTCAATTGATGATACTTACTCTAAAAACATTTGTCGAGAATCGTTTTTCTTGTAATTTCTTTTACTAAAGACAATTTAACCAAACAAATGATAGTTTACCCAATGGTTATTGTATTTTATTTTAAGAAATGATGCGTGAAAATATTCATACGCCTTCGATCTTGAGACATCTGGTTCTTAGTGAAGATAAGGGATTAAATAAAAAGGTGGAAATATATACGAGTATTTTACACAATAAAATTATACATTACTTAAAGAATATAGGAAAGAAATAAATGTCATTTCACAGTACTTACTTCACTCAGCATTTGTCCTGGCACTGACAATTAACCATGGACACTACTTAATTGTTTGTCATTTGATGTTTCAAACTTTAACGTCAGAACCGCAAAAGCACTGACTTAGTATCTACCAATAGGTATTTATTATACACATTTAGAAACAAACAATGTAAATTAAATTTTAAGCGTTTTCTGTGTTTTTTATCCGTTATTAAGATCCAATATTACAGGCTATTGCTTAGTTTGAGGTTAGATGGCGCTGTGCGAATGTCAGTGGATATTTATTATAATTGTTTCAATCATTCAATTAACGAAGGCATCCCTATTCCAGGGATCGATTCTGGATACCGCTTGAGTAGTCTACGTGCGTTCTAATTACTTTCGCCATCAATCGCCTTTCGGCTCTAGGTACCAATATAAGGTACATCACTAGATCATTTTGAACGGCTTTCGGTGCAGAGCCGCATGCGTTCTAATGAACAACTATAAATTTGGACGAAACAGTTAAAAACTAGTTAAATTGTTAGCTGCATAATCGTAGCAGTGATAGATATGGACTAAGCTATTACTTCTTTTAATGGCAATTGAGCAAGAAATGGATGACCGCGTATGGGAATGCAACTATGCTGGTGGGATTTATGGCAGCAGCTGGTAAGCCAAAGAAAATTTAGAATAGAATGTGAGTCCTTCAGTGTATCGGTAGAATTTGTCTTCCGATACACTGAGGGACTGAAGATAATATAACGGTCACCCATCATAAGAGCGCATTGCGATAGTCGCATGTTTTGTCTGATCGTCGATCATCGTGATTACTAAGAACATGTCTACTCAAAATTTTTCAAGAAAGCGCAGTAAAAAAGTTTGAGGAAAAATGTAAAATACTAGTGTTTATAATTAAGCCCCGTTTACTTGTTCTGCATGTGTAGCTCCAAAGAAGTGGAGTCGTGCCGCTGACAGGCCCTATATCACGCCTAGCTTAATCGCTCCTACGACACTATGCCTGTTCATTTTATATACAGATGACCTGAAATGCTTCAAAATAAACTTACACTTTAACGCAATGGAACGTGACCTGTAAACCGTACTTATAAGTGACGTAATGATACATGCATGACAAAAAAGTAAAGCTTCTTTACGCACAGAAAAAAACATACATGAACACTAGGAACTACACTAAGACAAAATGTGCTAAAAAGGTTCCCATCTTAGCATAATGACGGTTTCCACGAGGTAGCTGTAGTGGAGTACTGCAACGCTGATTTTATTTGTTACCTTAAATTCCCTACAAAGTTTTCTTGTAAACTTGAATAATAAGCTTATTAAATTATTAGTCAAAAGCTAATTTTTACTACTAAAGTGCTAAAAAAGATAAAAATTGGTTGTTACCTACTATTTTTTTATTTAGAGGCTATACCATACTAATTAATTTACTTTGGCATTATAAAGTATCTAATTACTAAACGATGAACTAATTTACTCAACTTCTTCTTTGCAGCGAACTCTTGGAATATTATACTTGTAATTTTCTACACCGCGTGTATGAACTTTTAATCAGCTCAATTTTGACCTAAGGTGTAGATGTATTTAGCCGATGGCGTATATGTTCGATGAACGAGGCCAAGATATAAGCTACAGATAGCCTTCCCACACGCCGGCTGCGTCGCATAGTAGCAAGCTTCCTCTAAAACCTAGAATGCGATTGCGGCTTGCGGCCGATCGCCCGATTAGATTAATAACTACTGCAACGGGTTTCGTGGATCCTTTATAACTTGCGATACGACTACGATTTTATTACGTAAGGTAAATTAATAAAAAAGTTCACAGATATTACACAAAATCATCTAAATTTAGAGTAACGGCGACCAATAATTGTTTGTTTAGTTTAGGTGTTATTATTTGTAAATTCTATTTAATATATACATTTGCATTTTTAATAATGAATATTGTACTTAAAATGAAGTGTTCGTATTTATGTGCTCCCTAATAAAATACAAAGCCATTGCTTAAATGTGTGCTAGATCGCACTAAAGTCTTCAGATAGGTATTAAAAGTTGTTATTTTATTTAATTATAAAGGGTCATTTACACTGTACGACAAAAACAGCTTGCCGCTCTTTATAATTGCAAGCAAGTTTATATCTGCCTCTGACTGCAATTTACAATACGACTATATAAATTACATTGCAAATAATTTCAGCTTAGACCAGAAGATAATTACAATCTCGTAAGCATAACATAAATTAGGAGACGCAAAATAAATGTTTTATTTGTTGGACGAATAACTGTACGTATAATTTTATATTATTTATAATTATTATAATATTTGTATAATTTAGTTCTCTATTTTTTTTTCTTTTTTTGTGTCAAATCGCCATAAGAATAAATACCACAATATCTTCAAACAAATGTAATTACTAAAAAAAAGCCTTACTTTTTTTGACAATTGGAAAATGCGAAATAAGTTATGAATTAAGTTCTCCTTTTAAACAACATGATATAAATTATTGTTGTGAATATTCTCTATGAATGATATACTAAATTAAAAATAACTAATCCCCGTATCATATGAAACAAACATTACAAACACACGTTCAACATAGACAATAACTAACGAGCGGAGTCCGTAATAACGTAGTTAGGATTGTTTTGTGTCTCAATTAATCCGGGAGGCAATTGTGGCGGTCGACTGCAGCATATCTGATTAATAACTACGCCGAACGAGTTATGGCTTAATAAATTACGACCGTTCATACCCCACGATGCGGTCACGACACGATTTTCATAATTGAAAGCATATTGATTTTCTAGCACCTTATTTCGAAGCTCAAAATTAGGTAGGTGCTAGAAATTCTATAAGTCCACTTTTGTATGCTTATACCTATACTTACTAAGATTTTTGAAAGGTGCGTTAATGCTGTATTTATGCCTTGGCTCTGGCAAAGGTTAATTAAGAGCGTTAAATCGCATAACCTTTATATTTCTTGATATTGCCAACGGTATTGAGCGTTTGCTAGTACGGCACTTCTCAATACATTTTCACTTAACGTCGGCTTAAAATGCAAATTTTCACCCACCATTAATTTTCCGCGCTGATTAGCCATTTCTATTCATTCCCCACTTCTTATAAAGTAATCACGAATGTTGAATTAACACGTTAAAGCAATAACAAGGAGAAGCGCTCCGTCACACCAAAGTAATCCGCTTAGCGCTTAAAGCTCGCTAATAACCTATAACGCGTCATAACGTTATTTATAACGTCGCGTTAAACACGTTCGTCGACGTGAGAATCCGTAGTTGCCTTTCTATTAGCGTTACAAGATTTTTAATAATTTAACCTACTTTCATGTGTTGTTCAGAAATGCACCTTATTGCGTTAGCATGAAAGTGCACCGGTTAAATTCGTTGTTTACATGCAAAGTGCATTCATAAAGGCTGCATAATCGGATAGAGGCCATAAATCCCGGTACGTACACGTGTTTCGGTTGTACAAACTTTGTTCACACGGCCGTTATTTATACGGGAATCTTAATAATTGTCGCGTTCTCTTAATGCCTTGCTCCGGCCGGCGGCCATTACGCTTGTTCTAAGATTGAAAATGGAAATATGTTTGTTTTTGCTTCGTATAAAATACGTTATACAAATCTTTGCATTTAAACAGTCAACGCGAATGGCCTTGCATTAAACTTTAATGCTATTGCTATGTGAATTACCTTTTGCTAATTTTATGTTTTGTTTTGTTTTCAGGTAAGTTTCGTGTTTTGTTAAGAGATTTTATTCACTGGTTCTAAGGTTAGTACTGGTTCATTTTAAAAAAGTAACTATATAATGTCTATAAAACTCTCATAGCATTTCGCGACGTCCATCGTACAAGTGAGCAAGTTATATTGAGCCTTGAACCACGACACTCCCTAAAAAAAAACTTAAAATATAGTTTCTAAATGCAGCGTTTGCTGCCTTAATGAAGTACCAGCTAAAATATGGTCACAAAGGCAGTGCATAAACATTCAAGTTATGGTGCGATATGAAACGCAGGCGGCACAAGATCGCGGCTGCTGAACTCACGCGAATTTTAATTCAATTTTACTACAGCGAAACAAACAGACAAACAAGGCGATAACTCGAGCGCATGGACATGTTATAAACATTTTGTGGGTGCCCAAAGCTGGTTAGAAATATTTTGTGTTGCGGGGTAACTTTTTTGTTCAGTAGTTTAAAGTACGAGCTGTGATCAAAAGATTACCAATGCCTGTATTGCTTTTGGGAGATGAGCCATCATCATTTGCACCCCGAAAGGTAAAACAGCTTCCAACCTTTCGGGGCATCCTGTATTATTAGTATTAGTAATCAAGTGCTGAAAAATTTAAATCGAAATAAAATTAGAAGGATTTGCGAAAGGTCTCTAGTGGAGGCTGGATGAGGATATTTGGCGCCGATTGGGGGCGACCGATGTCCGACAGTAGACTGCTATAAGTTGAAGAGAGAGTTTTTGGCATACCTATTTCAGAGAAATATTTGAATAGTTTTTTAATGAGTAAAATACAAAATTTCATTTATTTCTATTTATTCGTAGTACGTTAATAAAACAGCTCAGTAATAACGGAGAAATAGAAGCGATCGAGGTATCCTCAAAATTGCTTAAAAGGCCGGCATCTTGTAGCTCCTTTGGTGTTGCAAATATCCATGAGCGGCAGTATTCACTTTCCATCAGGTGTTCTGTCTGCTCGTTTGCCCCCTATAATATAAAAAAATGATGTGCAACATTCAAGTGACGCGTTTTTAGGTATTAATATCACAGTATTACTCGTGTGTATAAAATATAATTATGCTTTTTATAAACAGTTATTGAGACCGTCAAGGATCCATATTTATTGCGTATTTAATTAAAGATTTCTAATTTCATTCCATTAGCCAACCGTTTATAACATTTTAAATAGAAAATTGTATACAATGAAAATTTATTTGACTTAATATAACAAATAATGAAACCTTTGGCCTGTCATAAAATAATTTATTCGTTATATTTCAATCAGTGGCAAAAGAGGGTTGTTTTAGATGTAGCAAATTATGACACCTTTATATTTAGTCGTATTGCTTACTAGGTACAATCAAGAAGAGTGAATATCGATTCTTTTATTTCGTAGATAGGTCCCATATAAGTAAACTGCTTGTCACAAAATTTCATCATCATCATCATCAGCTCATTAAACGTCCCCACAGAGTGGCACGAGCCTACCCGTATAGGGTGTATAGGCCTTAGTCGTCCACTCGGGCAGAGTGCGGATTGAACGCCTTCACACACAACCTTTGATTCTCTTCGCAGGCGTGCGCATGTTTCCTCACGATGTTTTCCTTAACCGTAAGAGCGTCGGACATAACGTACATATATTTTCGAAAATTTATGTACGCAAAATTTCGTTTATTTGCATTTTGCTAAAAAAAACCGTCCGTACAAACACGTTTTGAACAATTAATGCAGAACCCAAAATATTTTTGACAAGTCTGAAAAAGCGTCGATTATACCGTGGCCTCGTCATGGCAAAAAATGTAGCACGTACTCTGGCCGGATAGACCTTTGATTCGCGAAAGGTCTCTGGTGAAGGCTGGATTAGGAAAGCGGAGGACAAGGATATTTGGCGCCCATGAGGGCGACCAATAACCAGCAGTGGACCGTTATAAGTTGAAGAGAATTCAAAAGAGAGTTTTGCCATATCTGAGAGGAACATGTGAATTTAAATAGATTTTAAACGTGTAAAATACAAAATTAAATTAAATCATATGTATTCGCTGTATGTAAATAAAAATAGAACAAAGTCATGACGTGACTAATAGAATCGATTGAGGTATCCAAACACAACATTAACGCTTCGCCATTTTGGACTAGGCTCTTTGTCCAGCTGTGGACTGATACGGGCGTTAATAAAATTAATTTTCACTATGGCATCGCACCCAAAAGCGTGTCAGCACCTACTACACGTGGCCGAAACAAGGCAGGCTTATCGCGGGACAAATGTGCGTGCCAGCAGTGAGTTACACAAACTGCGCGCGTAAATCAAACGATCACATCGCAACCTTTCGGCTCACATCAGCTGTAAGTGCTGCCGGTCTGGACATTTGTTATCCGGGTTTGCTGGTAACATCAGGATATAGTATAGTTGAGTCGGAACTCAAATAAGTATCTTCAAACTTATAGCGTCATTAGTACAAAACCAATTAAACGAGAAAGCATGATTTTATTTTATTATGTAAAAAACATTGTGTTTCGGTTGACGAACGAGTCGGAAAGTCAATGGGTGAAAACAGTATCTCGTAGCCCTCCATTCTGAAGACACGTTAAAGATCTACTATCTCAAATATTTATTTATTCAATTAAGTCATTACAAGACATTTTTGAATCGTCAGAATATTTCTTAGAATAGTAGTTAGTTGTTAACTCCTACCAATCCACTCTAATATTATCTTGCGAGTAAATTGTACCGCCATATTCTGGTAACCTAACTTGAAAATTTAATTAAATATATTTTTTCTATTCCCATAATATTTCATAAGTAACCTAATTTTTAGAAAGTTATAAATATGAAATAATGTTAACTAGTGGTATGGCGTCATCTTCTTATTTCAGTTTTATATCGGAACTGCAGAGATTTATTCATGGACAATGTACATTGTTCTTGTTACTAGATTGATTTTAAGTGTTTCTAGAGAATTTCTCTCTCTCTCTCTTTTCAACCTATCGCAGTTCACACAGAGAGTATTTCACTAGGTAAAAAATGAAGTTTCAAAGCACTGGTCAAACTGAACATTGCCTGTGTTAACGTCGAAACAGTGTTACGAGTATTATATTATTTGACGACCCATTTGGTGTACTAGTTGAGACGTCAGTTACTACACCAAGGATTTCGAGTTCAATCCCCGGGCAGTGCAAACATTTGTGTGCAGGAACATGTCTGTTTGTATTGGTCTAGATGTGTTTATGTATAATTTGTATATATTTACAAAAAAATTGGTATGTTGATCCGTTGTTTAGTACTCATAATACAAGTTTTATGCTTCCCTTGTAGCTAGATAGCGCTGTGTGAATGTCAGTGGATTTTATATTATATAAAGAAATACTGATTGTTTATAATTTTTTTGTTAATATGTAAATGAAAAGACATGAAAAACATTGACAATCTTTTCTGAGCGAAAATCAATCGAAAAACACAATCAATCCGCCAATCATCTTCCACAGTAAGACATGATCTAAACATCAACCATAAAACTACAAACACGTTTGCAATATATCAATACCACGGAAGCCATTATCACAATGACATTCAACGGATATTGTAACAATCGCACCAAAGCACTTCCCTAATGAAACAATCTGGATAATCATCGTTGGAAATTATACACAAGCAAAACGTCATACAGTAATCCCGGCGTCCACAGTAAATCTTTCGTGCTATCCTATTAAGATAATATCAGCAATTCGCAAACATCGCCCATAACCGCGTCCACAATTCCCATAACTAATCTCCGGACAGAGGATTTGAATCGCAGATTTTTGGGCTAATTAGGAGACGTTTGATAGGGGGATTACTGAGTGCTTATGACCGGCTGCTGTGGAACACGGCTTTAGTTGTTTCAGTCTTTGAATAAAAGCTTTTAAATAGATACTTGTTATATATTAAATTCAATATGAATATATTAACAGATGCATCTAAGTTAAGAGCGAAGTCGCCAAACACAGGCACCTGCTTTAACTGTGTCCGTAATCCATATGCAATTTAAATTTCAGTATTTTATTAATATATTATTTATTGCTAAAAAATGAAACTAGTAGTTTTGAAACATTTATTATTAAGGTTCAAAATTCGGCGTCATACTTGGGTTTCTACGAAGTGTATGCGTTTATTCTTGTTAACAATCTCATGAATTAACACTAATTCTAGTTTGAAATACTACTATTTCAAACTAAACTAACCTTGCCTCTAGAGGTAAAGTTTATATAACTACCTCTCCTTTACTCCATTAGGGCAATACATATTATAAGTCATACCAGGCATCAATTCTACGAGCATTTTTTTTTCTACCAATTCTACGGTGAAATTAAATGAATATAAACACACGGTCGCTTCTCCAACAGAAAACAGTCTGCCGGGCCGAATAGCGGTGAAAAGTCGACCAAATTAAATATACAGAGAGCACACAGAAACCCAACGGTTGGCCGATACTTCTCAACTTGTCCTACGATAAATTAAATAAATTACCAACAGACTGGCGCATCGCCGCCATGTTAATAATAAATGCGCCTTTTTAAACGTCAAAATGGGAGGACTGCATGAATTATGAAATCTGGGCACTGCAATTGTTATTTCTGTTACCAACAACTCACCTTTGACTTTATGAATAAAAACTATTGGTACATGCATTCGTAATAAGGCAAAATAAAGTAAGATACGAATACAAAAAGAAAACTGTGAAGCTTACTGCCAGTAATCTAGACTTGACTCAAATACAATATAGGTTGTTTTTAAACGGTTTTATTTCAATTAAAAGTAAATATATTGCTTATCTAAGACCTAAGTAAACATGTTTGCATCCTTGTTTCATCATCATATTAGGCAAGGCAATACGTCAAACGCAAACCTGTAGTTTCTAAAAATCAATCGTCGTCATTGATTTATTAGAAGCATGGAGCCGTAATCCTATTATTTAAAAACGAAAGGTTAACAACTATGTCTCTCTCTCTTCAACCTACCGCAGTCCACTGCTAGATATAGGTCGCCCCCATTTTGCACCAGATATCCCGGTCCACTGGTCCATCCAGCCTCCACCAGCAACCTTTCGCAAGTCGACGGTCCATCGGGCCGGAGGGTGTCCTACGCTACGCTTGCCAACACGAGGTCTCCACTCCAGAACTCGTCTGCTCCAACAGCCATTGTTTCTACCATATAAATGACTAACCCACTGCCACTTCAACTTTCCGAACTAGATTGCACTAAAAATTAACCTATTGTTTTTTTTATTATTGGCATTTAAAAACCAAGCTCACCGTACACTCAATAGCTGTTTGTGTAAAATATCTGCCAATCATTGCTTGATTTAGTCTCGTATTTGAAGTCCATGACTGAAACTCAACTGTGTATTATATCATCAATAAAATTAATAATTGTTATCTCACATTGAAACAGCTGTCGACGTTCATGCGGAGATTGAAGCATTATATAACGTACCTATCTGTACTTAAGTCATGGTACACATGGCACGTATACTTGATTAAGTTCCCCGGGTCTTGCGTTCCTACAGCCGGGGGCTGAACCGGAGCTAACCTCCTCAAAGCGCTACTATCCTAGTACTTTGGTTAATTTAATGAAGAGACAATGCACGGATGCATATGCAGTTTGTGTGGCATACGGATTATTGCACGATTCCGATTTAAATTATAGTGTAAACTAAGTCTGTGGTGTCTACATATAGTTCATATTCGAATTTATGGGCTGTAAACCTGTTGGGTTTATAAACTGAAGCTAGGTTTAGTGTTCGAGGGAAACGGTTGTCTTAAATATGATCGCATTAGTTTAATCATGTCAATTAATTTTTAACTGACTTCAAAAAAGGGGGTCATTTAATTCGACCGTATATGTTTTTCATAACTCTGCTTTCTACTTATCTAAGAATTAACTCTTTTTACAAACGATTATTGCTTAGGAATATGCGTAAACACAGCATTAGATAGTATTGTCTACAATCTTTCGGTGAAAAAGGTGTGATATTACGTGGTTTGGCATTGTGTTTCATCGCGGGTTCAATACAGTTTGGAGGGTGAGTATTAACTACTACCATCCTATCTTGTGTAACCAATTGCTCAATGTGCCTAGCGAAGCACGCAGTTTCGTGTTGATATTCTTCTCGTATCTTTCTTCAGCCGCTATTCTCTCAAGAATAACTCAATGAAAATGATACATTTATTGCGTTTATATTGTTATAAATAATTGCATCCTCATTCTACGTGCTATATACTTAGCAGTACGAATACGACGGGCGAGCCCTTAACACTTATAGAGATAAACGGCCGCTCCCATTCTGTTTCAGCTGTAGGGCTGACAGGAAATATTATCTTTTCATAAAGATGCGATTGGTAAGTCAAATAATAAATTAGCAGAGATCAATGATATTCTGTATATATAAAGGTAGATACGCCATCCGTGCCTCAAAAACAAACCGCCGAAGAGAATACAGTTTGTACTCTTTTGTTTAGGTTAATGTGTTCGAAATTCGATACATTAACCATGTGTATGTGTGGTGTCACTGCATTCGGGACACTTTTTTCGATTGTTTTGTGAGCATATCACGAATCCATACTTTTTTACATCATTGGCAGAGATAATATTTTTAAAAATGTTTTATTTAAATCATGACCGTGTTAAAATTAGTTGAACCGTATGCTCGTTTGCCTCCTGTTCAATAAAAAAAGTTTTAGTTATAATAATAATAATTAATGAAGCTTTTTTCTTAAGTTACTTGAAAGAAAAATTCACTAAGTAAAGTCCAAAATCAACGTCAAGAATCGACAAAGAAAAATGGTTTTCACCCATACCCAAAACCAAAAATCATATAAACGGTGCGAATTGACTAACTCCTTTTTTGAAGTCAGTAAAATAACGGATGTTCCGCTTACAGACTTAACATTTAAAGTGAAACGAGTTTATACAATTATTAAACCGGTGGACTGTGGCATCCCTAATCATGCCCTAAAAGGGTTCACTTTGACAATAATTAACTGAGGTGCAGTCCATTTCAGGAATTAGCGTTACACGTTTTTAAGGTATTTGATGACGGTGAGTATTTGCGGTTAAATTATCTACCATCGGATGATTAACATGCTGTATAGTTCAATTTGTGGTCAGTAGATAAGCCCGTTCAAATACTAAGGTTAATTTACAACGGATTTCGGATATTTGAAATGTGGTTGCTGATACGTACAGATTTATAGTTTAACCGTGAATGCATACGAGTATGTGTTACACAGGTTTTGTTTGATTTGGTAGAAATTTGTTTTCGTACAAATTATTATATGAGCGTCGGTGGCTGAATGGTGTGGACTGTCGCCTTCCTACTGGGAGGGCTGAGGTCCAAATCCCGACACGTGCTAATGTTTTTCGAATTTTCGAAAATATATGTACGTTATCCGACGCTCTTATGGTGAAAAAACGTCGTGAGGACACCTTCATGCACACCTGCGAAGAGATTCAAAGGTTGTGTGAAGTCGTCCAACCCGCACTTGGCCCGCGTGGACGACTAAGGCCTAATCACCCTATACGGGTAGCTCGTGCCCCTCGGTGGGACGTTTAATGAGCTGATGATGATGAAGTAGGATTTTTATTTGCCCCGCGGTATAAGCTGTTCTCTCGCAATGAAACCAGCCTATGGCTGTTTGCCCAGGGTGTCAGCTAATTACCAAATTTCATTGAAATCGCGTCGTTCGGTACAACATGACTTTATTTTCCTAGAGTTTTGAAAACCGTTGAGAACTTGAGAATTTTGCGCTGGATAAACTAAATTGCAAGGAACTGTTGAGGTTTATTTTTTTTAGTATATTGATGCCATTTTTGCTTGATTTGTTGTTTCGTGAAGAGTATAATAAAGAATTCAATTAGGTAACAAATATATATATATCTTGTCAGTGTGCCTTCCTTAACCTTTTGACCGCCAGAAACGGTTTAAAGCGTCACAAACAATTTTCCATTGTGTCAGGATTCCTGGCGGTCAACAGGTTAAGTTATTCGATCACCAATCCGTTAGTGGTAGTAATGGCTGATTGGTTGGACGGCACGATCGACAATCAAACGCATTAGAATCTACGCCATTCCCTTAAAGAAAACCTACTGGCCTAAGACACTTAAACCTCTCTTGTTTTTAATGTTTTTAATAGTAATTAAGGGATGGTTTTGTATTTCTGCCGACATTTATATCTAAATATAGTCATATTTCTTAATATTTACATAATGCAATATCGGAAACTGGGCTAAGCAGTTCAGCGTTCATAATGCACCTCGAATGTTTAGCTATAAAATATTCGACGATCAGTGACCGATCACTTCGCCCCGAAAGGAACAGGCGACTGTGATGGATTGACACCATTAGCGATCGCCAAGCACTTTAATATAGAGAATACATAAGTATATAAAGTAAATAACCATAGCAATACGAATAGCCACTGAATTTGAAGAATAAGCAACTTTTGCGTAGAAAAATCCATGGTAGAGCAGGTAATAACTTAAATAAAAAGCATAAAGTGTACAGGCGGTCTTATAAAAAATCTCTCCAAACTATCTTCAATAAAGTTATTATTTCATTTAATTTTTTTTACGCTGTATTTATCGTAATTAAAGTTAGGAAATAAGGCAAACCGATGTATTTTAGATACATTTATAGTTTAAAATGCGAATTCGGGAATATATAAATATACGAGTAATTATAAATAAATTAAATAAATTTATAATAATAATAAGCATTTATTTTCAGATTACAAATTGATCCATTGATTAGTAGTATTAGTAGGCATATAATTATAAATTTTATTATTGTTAGTACAAAAAAACAAAACATTTTATCGTGCATCCGCCGATCACATACGTCGCTCTGTGTCAGCAAACGCACGAAATGTTTTATATAGAGAGTCGTAGGTCTCCGTTATACTCTTTAGGATACTGTTGGGGCTCCCTCGCAGTCCTGTCTAACAATGATGCTGTCTTTTTTTTAGAACTGCAAAGAAACTGTCAGTTCTTGCCTTTACAAACATTTCTGAATGGATATACTATGGATAAAATATTCAGTGCCACCAAGACTAAGAAAATTTCAATATTAGCATAATTTCTAGTCCATAAGAGCGGTTGGCCCCCGAATAATAAATTCAAATCAAGTTTCAGACTTGCTTTATCTGTGGACCACGTCGAATTTAAGCCATTTCAACTTAACTAGAACTTAGCTATCACATAACAATGATGTAAAAAGTATGGATTCGTGATATGCTCACAAAACAATCGAAAAAAGTGTTCCGAATGCAGTGACAGCACACCTACACATATTTCAAATTTCGAACACATTTACCTAAACAAAAGAGTACAATCTGTACTCTCTTCTTTATATATATAGAATATCATTGTCACATAAGTAATCTTTTTTCAGATCAAATATTCTAATTAACGTGACCGTTTTTTTATTATTTTGAATAATTCTGAAAGATCGATTCTATTAATATGCTAGTAGAATGCTATTTTCAGTGACATAAGGGCTCTCATAGTGACCTAATTTGTATTATAATTTGTTTCATTACCTACCACCTTCAGGCTAATTTGGCTTATGTCGCAAATTCCCTTTGCATTGAACGTTACGTCAGGCATCAGTGCGCGGCAGCCATTTTGTTTATATTCAAGCGACTATCATCATCATCAGATCATTAAACGTCCCCACCGAGGGGCACGATATACGAGGGTATAGGGTGATTAGGCCTTAGTCGTCCACGCGGGCCCAGTGCGGGTTGGACAACTTCACACACAACCTTCAAATCTCTTCGCAGGCGTGCATGAAGGTTTCCCCGCGATGTTTTCCTTCACCGTAAGAGCGTCGGATAACGTACATATATTTTCGAAAATTCGAAAACACATTGGTACGTGTGGGATTTGAACCTCAGCCCTCCCGGTAGGAAGGCGACAGTCCACACCATTGAGCCACCGACGCTCTTGAAAACTCACTCTGTCAAGTGCTGTCAAGACTTATTTGCTGCAGCTTTGAGAAAAAAGAATTCTTAAGCGCACTAAGCGCTGCAAGTGATTTTTCACGGACACCGCGCATAGCGCCAATTTTTAATACGCGCGGTGGCCGTGTGCGCGCGCGCGTTATCTCCCCGAGCAAGCGACGCGCCGTCTCGTCAAACTCCTCAGCGGTTATTTATCCCCCACACCCGTCGGGATTATTGCCGCTATCGGAAGTGGATAAATTACTTTATTACCAACTCCCGGGAACCCTTTCGACGTACTAAAAGTGGAAGCTTCCACGCTATTTTCGCGACAAAATGGAATTTACGGGTGCGCTCATAAGAAATTCCTTCTTTTTTAAAACATTATTTTTCGCCGCCGAATTGGTATTATGCAAAGTGGAGTTGTAAACCGCCACGGACGCGGCATTCGGTTTAAGTGTTTTTCTCTATCGTTCCGCCGATATAAAGTTTAGCAATGCATGAACGAGGGCGGAATAACATCCTTCGCGGTTTTATGGCTACTTATATTGAATATATCTAAAGATTTTATAAAGAAATACTCATCCTTTCCCTTATGTAATACAATATTAAAGATTATACAATAAAATATGTATTATTTTAGACTCACCTTATATATTTCTAGGCGTCAGTAGATTAAACATTAGTAACATAAACCATAAAAGTATATTATAATGGCATAACCATAAACAAATCTCTCGAAAACAAAACACTCGTTCCAAATTCAAACATCCATCTGATTGCGTTCCGTTCGACGGGCGGCCGCGCTCGTTCAAGATCACTCGACATAATTAACGTCTACATTGAGTTATTTACCACCCGCATGTGTCGGCGGAAACGGAACGTGGCGGCCCACTGACATGCTAACGCCTAAATTATTACCTATTTCATCAGCGATTGATTGGTGTTCACGAATCTCACTTTATTTACTTTACGTATAAATCTATTTGCAGTTTTATTACATATCTTGACATATTATTATCTGTGCTTAAAGTCGAGGTGAAGGCTAGATTATTATTATAAGTGAAACAATAACTGTGAATTAATTTTAACACATACATAAAGCTGAATAGTTTGTATGGCTCTTGGCAACAAACCTGTTAAATAGACACTAAAAATTCTATAAAATAATTTTATAGAAAATTAAAATCTGTTCATAAAAATACATTCGTGAACAAACATGAAAAAAAAACATATATACGGTCGAATTGAGTAACCTACTTTTTTAAAGTCAGTTATAAATATAATCTTACAAAAGTACGTTTTGTTATAAAAATTCAATGTGCTACGTAAACAACGTTAATTGTTTTATTGCCAAAGAATTAATTTGTGATTATGTTAAAATCATTATCGCTTTTTTCCAGCTTCAATCATCCCAGCGCGAATAAAATATTAATCCAAATAATTTAATCCTTTAATGACGGCATCAGTTACCTCCATTATCGAGTGGCCGCTAACGAGTCTCGTTCCGGTGATTTCGTTATAATTTGAACAAGCAATTTTATATTTGGTTTCATCTCATTTAAATGTTCTCTTACAGTTTGCGATCCCAATATTCCCAATAAATTTAAACCCTGTAATCTCCTAACGGGAAAGGCTGTTTATTATCCAAAATTGTTTCTACTCTGATAATGAATTATCCAGTCACTGATATAACAATTTGATGCATAAATAGAATAGAATGTCCATTTAATTTTGATCGAATAAATCTAGGATAGTCCGCCAATCTCCAATTCACGACTGCGAATTTTCGGAATTTACGCCTACGTAGAGATTCAAGGGTTGTGTGAAGTCGGCCAATCCCATTGGGCCCGCGTGGACGTCTAAGGCCTATACACCTTTTACGGGTAGGCTCGTGCGCCTCGGTGGGAACGTATAACGAGCTGAGGATGAATTCTAAGATATGTAATCTTTTAATAAGTGAAGTATAATATATTTTTGATCCATTGAACGCGGGAATCCAGGCGTCTTAAAGCGTTATTGGCGGTCAAAGGGTATAAAATACAGTATACATACTGGAAACTTGCGAATTCTTCACAAATACATAATGATAAAGTCGTACACAGCACGCCCGAAATCACCATGTCCTTTAAGTATGCAACGAGCTTGTCAACAATGAATCTGGCATTAACACCCATTAAATTAATAAATATCCACTAACATTCACATAGCGCCATCTAGCCCCAAGTTAAGCCTGTATTATGGGTACTAAACAACGGATAAACATACTTATATACATTTATTTTTTTAAATAACCTAACCTAACCTAGACCATTCCCCTTCCTTCTAGCTAACTCTTTCCTTACTCTTCTTTTGTTTTCGTCCAGGGTAGCGCCTCTTTATACTACCCCGGGCACTAAATTTTCCTACCTTTTCACTATCCTCCGTCCTCTACCAAAAAGTCCCCGTGGAACGTCAACTCAAAGGCACCACGGGGACATGCTACCATCTATCCTTTCCCCTTCTTTAATCATTATATAACATTGTGAAACAATTTTGTAACTAAGTGAAAGATAAAGTTAAAAAAAAAAAAAAAAAAACTAGACCATTACAAACACATTACATGCACACAAATGTTTATACTGCCCGGGAATCGAACCCGGAATCCTTGGTGTTGCAGTCGACGTCTCAACCGCAACCCAATAGTTTCTCTATAGTGTCTGAATTCTCGGCGCACAATGGGTTAAACATCAATTGTCGTTTGAAGCCTAAAAAAAAGTTTCAAACAAGTCACAATGTACACACGGGGTTTGATCGTCTCGTAATACTGTGACAGAATAACGCGCATTTCAAACAATGCTATTAAATTTTTATGAATTGAATAAAATCGACTTTACCAGTGTTTTACTGGCAAATTAATGGATGGCGCGCTATTTGCTAGGCCAACTGCCCAAGGCTCGTGCTGCATTTTAAGCTATTTTAGGCGTTTCAGCTCTTTTGTTTTTCATTAAATACGGCCTTTAATGGATAAAATTGCAATTTGATATGCGTTTGACATAGTTTAAAGGGGAATTATTTATTGCCATTACTCAGAAGTGTTTAAGTATTTACTTTATTTTATAAATACAAATAAATGTATTAAGTTATGTGACATTTATTCGTAAATACCCCAATCGCGTTTCTTATCGTTCCTACTCCAAGTCAAATACTTTTTTTTAATAAACTAAATTTTACTTTAAGTACTTATTTGTAGTTTTTATTGTGTATTGTTTTTAATTCCTTAGTGCGTATAGTTTCGCCTTAATTGCATTAATGGTTTTGAACTCTCCAATTTGACTAAGATATATTTTCGTAGCTCCATTGTTTTGAAATAATGTAGAATTTTAATAAATCTCTATTTACGGAAATGTATAGTTTATTTATTTATTATTCCATTGATAAGAAACTGAAACTAACCGAATACGTTTAGTGATGACATTAATTATGATCATTTAAAACTAGTGCTACATCAAATAAGTACGTGCTCCAGATAAATACGCCAAATGTTTCACAATTAGTGTTTCCTCAAAAAATTAAAAACTGCTTATTTTTTACGAGAAAAACTCGTGTGGTCATCGATCAGCATCGGCTACCAACATCCTAACTACTACTTAATGTACTCATTCCGTCATCTATCACCCGACGATACCGGGATCCATTAAACCTGTCCAATTGATTGACCGGACGATTGAAAACGGCAAAAACGTAGTTTGTCGTGTTGTGACTCGCGGCCATCTTGTTTTCACCGTGATCTTTGACATCTTGCTCTGGAATTGGCAGTTAACGTCTGAGGCTTAAATATTAGATATAACGACTGATGTGGTCCTTTTTTATGTTAAATATGAATATTATCGGGTCGGAGAGGACGTCCTACGCTACGTTTGCTAAGTCGCGGATTTCCCTTCACAACTCGTCTGCTTCAACGGCCATCGATTCAACACAAGGAGCGAATGAAAACTAAACAGTTACCCTATAAATAACTAATTTCTAGTAGTAAGAGTACATAAACCAGTCTTAGCAACCGGATTTGTTGTTTTAGTTAAGTATGCTGAAGGCTCTTGGAAATTCGATTCAAATTTTAAATCTTTAGGTATTTTGAAGACAAAATATTTGTATATTTCAAAGTTGAAATAAAAAACCATATTTTCATTGTGCTTCAATATCAAACAGAATTTTTTTATATAAATCATTAAATTATTGGAGTAAATAATTAATTTCATAATTTCCTCTCTCAACTCACAAATAAATAGCCTTTTTTCAACCACCATGATTTGATGTAACCATGGAATATTGAATAAACTTTTAAATCACTACCATCTATCACTTACCATCAGGTGAGTGTCCTGACCGTCCTGTAGACGTAACAAACGAAAATTATATAAGTAAGAATACAATGATATTACATACGTGCGTAAAACAACTTCTCTACAATAAGCTTCAAAATATATTACACGAATTTTATGTTTAACCCGTATTATATCTCACTGTAAAGTTAGCTCTCTTTAGCTCTGTTATCCTATTAACCCCTAAAACGGGGCCTATTATTTAAGGTACACATTTTTATGAAATCATATAACGAACAAGATAGCCTGTATATTTTAGGGTTATTTGAAATGGGTTTATGTCTTCAATATGGATAATCTTTTGTGCGACGAACATTTTTAAGACTTTCATAACAATAAATGTTACAGGTAATACAGTATAATTTTGTTTGTATTTAAGATATATTTCAAGTAAATTAAATGGGACTTTGCTCATCCCATAGCAAGATGTCAAAGATCACGGTGAAAACAAGATGGTCGCGAGTCACAACACGACAAACTACGTTTTTGCCGTTTTCAATCGTCCGGTCAATTAATTGGACAGTGGACTGCGATACGTTGAATAGGCATAGGCAAATGGGACTTTAAATATTTTAAATTATAAGATCACGAAATGACGTGGTAGATTCTATCATTGTAATGTAAACTGCACGTGTATTGTAATGGATACGAGTAATATAGTTATACTAGTATAACTAGGATGAAGTTTGATGCGCCATGTGGTGTAATGGTCAAAGACGTTGGCTACTACACCAAGGGTTCCGGGTTCGATCTCCCGGTAGTACAAACATTTGTGTGCATGGACATGTATGTATCGGTCTGGGTGTTTCTATGTATGCAAGTAAAAATATGTAAGTTTGTTTGTCAGTTGTTCACATATTACAGGCGAGTGCTTAATTTGGGGCTAGATGGAGCTGTCAGTATGTCAGTGGATATTTTTTTCTATAAAAACCCACACGGTCTCGGTGAAGTGCGTGTGGGTGAATGAGTTGTTTGTGTTTGTGTGGTTCTCAAAAGAAGGCCTATACTCACCGTGAACACTGTACATGTATTGTACGAATGAAAGATAATATTGCTATATATAAAATGGCACACGGGCTCGCAAAGCCAAGCTTTGACCGCAGCGATGCGGCCGGCCGCGTGCGCCGACGTGTGGGATAACGGACGTCAACTGCCGTCTTTGTGCACACCGCACTCGATATACAATGATACATAGCTTTGGATTCACATATAGTATTGTCAATATTATATATTTGTTATTTTTATTGATTAGATGTCTTTTTAAGAGATAGTGATCAAACGAGCAAGAGAGACCTGATGGAAAGTGTTCACCTCCGCCCAGGGACAACGTGCGTTGTTTGCCTTTAAGAAGGAATATACTTCTTTCTTAAAGTTTCCCATGTCATGCTTGTCAGGAATACCGCTGCTGGTAGGTCATTCCATATAGTAAAGTACGTGAAATTGCGCATGAATCGAACTGTAGTCAAACGGCAAACTGTAGTAAAAAAAGTTGACGGCTTGGTCCCAGAGGCAGGCAAGGATAGTAGATAGTCAAATTGTTGGACAATCAATTTACTAGGTGCTAGACTCGTTACTGAGTCGTCTAGGTAGGTACCATCGCAGTTCCAGATATCGTCCCGTGAAACACGAGTGCTGTGCACTTTTGTGTTTCGGAATGAGGGCACTGTAGCTAGTGAAATTACCGGATATAAGAGACCTAACATCTGTTGTCTCGGGTGACGGGCGCAGTGCGGCATTGATGGAGGATAATAACTGTCTATCAGTTGTTGGTATCCTTCATTGCCGCTCTGTCGTGGTCAGGCATATCACTCGCCATCAGGTGAGTTCTTATAACATAAAACAAAATCCATTTATATGACCTAGCGTCCTTAATATCTATACTTTATATATACATTGCTTCAAATAACGATAGTGTTGTACACATTGAATGAGCAACAATTCACGCAATGTGCATCACTATCGCGAATCGGCTTATTGAATAAACTAAAATTATAATGACAAATTGCGATCATCATTTTGGTATTGTATTAAATACACATATCGACTGTTTTAATCAACAAACATGGACCGCGGTTGGAAGCCGCAACAGTGAAATATCATCGGACATCCAATATTTATGGATATGTTTGTATTTTCGAATGTTTGTATCGAATAATTTAAAAACTAAATAAATTTCAAAAACTACATTAATACTTTGTGTGATTAGCAATCAATTTATTGTACTTACAAAGGGTTTTTTATGATACAGTGTCAGAAACTAACAACTGGCGACATATATAACGATTAAATTTTATAATAAAATGAGTAACGAATGATAAAAGATAAAATAGATCAATTACATAATAATTAAATGTAAAAATGTAGAAGATATTTTGAACGATATTCGAAAGTTACGTCGTAATAATAACATCCATCAATTAGCACAAGATCAATTTATTGAAAAAATAATTTATCCAAAGGTAAAAAAAATCCATTAGATTTCGCGATATCAACATACCAAATAACTCTTAACTATTTTAATACATTGTGTTCGAGCTATGTCAAACATTCTGCAACCATCTTTTTCTATCTAATACTTTGAACATGTTTTGATTCCGAACAATTTTTAGTACCCTTTTCTCCTTCCCCATCATTTTTTTATGTTGACAAAGACCTCGTATCTTTTTTGGTGTAAGCTATGTGTCATAA